>CM070827.1:8014712-8236536 GCA_036326025.1 Chrosomus eos
TATATGCCAGTATAAACACACATTCCTAGTTAACACATCTAGTTAACATTTATAAGTACAGTTTTTTACAATCACTTTGTTACTATTTTCAGAACCTTGATGTCATTTTTCACAACTCGACACAAAACTCACAACCAATGATCAAAATGCACATTTTTTAACACTCGAACCCTTTTCTCAATTGCTTGGATACAATACACATAAAACTTAGATCATTTGTTCATTCAACATAAATCACCGGTTCATTATGACACAACTTAACATCAAAGTACTACTATTTCAAATGAGTGTCTATTAATTTCCTTACAATGATCATACAACTGCTCAACATGATAAGTAACTGTTGCAGACTCTTAATGCATAGTTGTATGGAAACAGACAAACAATCTTCCACGTTTACAGTAAATCAAGATAAGAGAGTTTCAAGATAACGAGATTCATTGTCACCAATTAGTGTGGAGCATGAACCAATAAGACTACAATATCCATGCATGTAGTCTATAATATTTTATATTTTTCCTTTGATTCCAATAAACCTATGTTGTGATTGTACTGTAGTGTTTTGGATCAATATATTTCAAACTTTGTTCAATGATTCCACTATGTCTATATTCTCTCTACCACTGCAGTACTACATGTAGTACCATAATGAAACCTGTATCAAGTATTTTGTTCTACAATATTTAATGATTGTAGAATCATTACAATGACACAGTGCAACTATCGGTTGCTTGTGTGTGGGTGATCTATAGTTATGTTTCAATGGTATTTCACAGTAAATTTGTTTTTTTTTTGAACCAATGATTGTGCAAGTGCAAGATTTCTTTAAAGATGTGAATGCACAATGCAATGTTTTCAACATTAGACAGCCTGTGTTACAAGTGATAACCGTTTTGAGTTTTGTGTTGTGAAAAATGGCATCAAGGTTCTGAAAATAGTAGCAAAGTAATTTGTAAAAAACTGTAATATCCAGCTTTAATGTTGTAAGGATATGTAACAGATCAATGTGTTTACACAGCATACAAATAATATAAATAACATATTTCCTGCCTGTTATTGATGCACGATATATCGGCCACCATATCTGTATCGGCTGATATATGTTCATTTTTAATGTTATCGTTATCGACCTGATAAGGAAATTTGGCCGATATATTAAAGCCGATAAATAATAGATTATTTCCTTCAGCTGAGACCATTCAGATGTGCACTGTTCGCCATAATGGTTTTGAATTGTTTGAAATATGATTGGAATCACTTCAAAAAAGAAAAATACAGTTAAGTGCAACATGTGCAGTGCAAGTCTGTCATACAGGCTGCAAAAAATGATAATGAGAACATTATAATTGTGTTCATGGGATATGGCTTTTAATGGTGAGACTTTTGTTATTGGCTTTCAAATATAAAAAAAATATCGGTTTTCGGTAGCGACCGTGCATCCCTACTGCTGTTGTTGATTAATACCAGCGGTGACGTTCTACAACATTGTCTGTTGACGTTGTGCATAGTCATGACAACCCAAAAATTGAGTATTCACTGTCCCAATGTGTAGTGACCCATGGTCCTTACCAGTGCCCGGATTTGTGTACATGATTTAGTGATTCACGAGCTCGGAAGCTACATTGAGAAGCACACAATGTGTAGCCGCGACACTGGATTATTATGTCTAATGAAGCAGAAGCAGCAGAAATGTGATGTGTGGACCAGGCCGACTAGCATGACTGGTGGACTCCAACTTTGATGAAGAGATGTGGCTTTCAAACTTTCGGTTGTTGATGTTTTACGAGGCGTAAGAAAGGGAAATTAGCAAAAAAGCTACGCAAAATCAGATCAGATCTGAAACTGATTTCCAGAGATGAATCAATTGAATAGGATTTCAAACCACGTATAAATGTAGCTTGAAACGGTTTTGTACAATTTCATGTGATTTTTTGCTGTTCACACATGCTAAACATTGGATATGCATAGTATACTAACACAGTCAGAAAAGAAACAGTTTAAAAGTTGAATTTGACATTACAAGCCTAAAATATAACCTTTCCATTATCTTTTCTCTAACCAGGAGACATTTTAAGAGTGTCCGCTATACTGACAAACATAACAAAACAACAAAAATGAAACAAGAAAAATTATTTAAAAAGAGGAGACTGCAACGTATTCTTCAACATTTCGAGATTTTTTTTAGAGAAAATATGAAAAATTAAAAAATGGTGTTAAGTCTTGATAATATGTTATGTCGCTAATGTCTACAATGAAAACTATATAGAAGACTAAAGCCAAAATACTAAATGTTACTTCCTTTTATTTTTCATCAAAATGTAGAAAAAAAAGTAAGTTGGAGACATCATTCTAAAATGCTGATTTGGTGTGCAAGAAATATTTCTTATATTTATAAATACTGAAAATGGTTGTGCTGCTTATTAATTTTGTGGAAATTGAGTAATTTGTTCATGATTTTTGTATTAGAAAGTTCAAAAGAATAGTATTCATCTGAAATCTTTTGTAATATTCTAAATGTATCTACTGTCACTTTCGATCAATTGAATGCATCTTTGTTGAATATAAGAATTAATTTAATTAAAATACATTTCTTACTGACCCCAAACTGAACAGTAATGTATACAGTATATGTATAATGTATACAGTATATACACACAAATGGCCCCCGTTTACTACAATGACCCTTTAACTCTCTATACAAGACTACCAGAGATTCCCTTTTGGCAATTGTTCAATCCTTAGAGAAAAATGATCTGTCAACACCTGTCTTCCTCAGGATTGCTACTGGTGTGTGTGTGTGTGTGTGTGTGTGTGTGTGTGTGTGTGTGTGTGTGTGTGTGTGTGTGTGTGTGTGTGTGTGTGTGTGTGTGTGTGTGTGTGTGTGTGTGTGTGTGTGTGTGTGTGTGTGTGTGTGTGTGTGTGGTGTGTGTCCTGGCTGAATTCTTCTCTGTGTCTCGCTGGACTGGGGTTATGATGGATTAGGATAAAACATTAACATGGCAGCGAGGAAAGAGCAAGAGGGTGAAAAGAATCGTTTCATGCCCTTATTAGCAAGAAGGCCAACCGCTTACCAGTTTCATCTGCGAAACACTGACGACATTCACTAAAACAGTAAAATAGTATATGGCATGGCAATGATATTTTTGTGCACATTTTCATTTTGTTTTGATTTTTAACAGTGGCTCAGAGCCAAATCAATATGGAGTGTTTTCCTTTGTTTTCAAGATTGAAGTAATTGATCAAACTGTAAGATTTCAACGCTCACAGTGAACAATCTCCCTAGATGCAACACACATATTCATCCCTTTTATTACAAGACAAACAATGTGCTCTGTACAAAAACCTTATTCTGATCATGCACTGTAAAAAAAGTTAACTCATTATTTTGAGTTATCTTTTTGCATGGGTTTTTTTTAGTTTAACTAACTTATTTCGATAAGTTGAGGACAAGAAAACTTAAAATTACTTGTTGTCTGGACAATCTAGTTAAAAAAATAAGTTGAAATAACTAAATTGCTAAAATATTTTTTACAGTGTGGAAAGTATGCTTAGACAAATGTAAATTGTAAAATAAACTAAGATCAATTTAACAGTATTTTCTAACATTACATGTTGTATTCTGAGTCTTACTATGAATAAAATGCAGGTGATTTTCTGAAAGCAACAAAGCCCAGTTGTGGGTTTCAAGGAGGGAAAAAGAAAAAAGAAATGTCTTTATCTGCTTTTTCACTGCTTCCCATAAACGCCAAAACTGCATTTCCAATCACAAAAGGGCTGTCTGAAATTTCCAGCATAAATATAAATATAAAACATTTTTGCTTGTGTGACTGATTCTCTTGTATATTGAACAGCTGTGAATATAGAAATTATAATTAATGTTTATTATACAATAGCCACAATGGGGCAAACATATAAATGACAATTAACATCATAAAAACAATTGTACTTAACAGTATTAAATAATTAACTGAAAGTGAGAACAAAAGCAGAGCAGCAGGGTTGCCAAATCCACTGTTTTCCTGTGGAATTGGGCTATTTTAAAATGGTTGCTGCAGATTGATTTTTTTTTTTTACCCCGTGGGTTTTGACATATTGCATAAATTATATTTGACTGAAATGCTTGGAATGGAATATAATATAATCCATAATAAAAATGTGTTAGATGTAAAGTTTTGTGAAGGAGGGCCACTGGTAGGGAGCCTTTGTGCTGTGTTTATGATGGTGCTTTTGCATAACAGTGACTGTAAAATATGTATTTTAGGTATGGGAATGGCATATTTTGCATTCTGATATTTGGGATTTGGACACTGGGATATTTTCAACCTTCAGAGAAGATTGATATCAAATAATAATGAAAATAATAATTCAACAACATAATTTATTCATGACACAATGCATACAGGGAACCAAAGCATAGTAAACAGTTTTACAGTTAATCTGTAAAAATAAAAGATTTGATCCGAAGTGACTTACAAATGAGTAACTTCACAAGCAATTAATCATACAAAAGTCAACATTATTTGCAGCGCTGCAATGCAGAAGCTTGAGCAGAAGTTAAAATGCAGAAAACAGAGACAAATAAAAACCATTTTTAACCAGCCAGTAATATATAAATTCCTGAAAAAAAAATGTTTTACTGTGTACAGTGTATCTGCAAGAGTGCTTTGAGGTAAACAAGCCATGGATGGACGTCAGCCATGCCGGCACCTGTCAGCCACAGATATGTGTGGGAAGGGGCAGTGGGAAAGGACAGCTAAAGGCATGGCTGGATACCAGCCACTATTTACCTGTGCTGCTCACACATCCCGTCACACTTCAGTGGTTATTTACAGACTGACACCCATAAGCCCCTCACTCCTGTTACTGCCATCAGTATTCAACCACAGAAATCACGAGGATAACTGAAGTGTTTTAAGGAACTATTTTATTTAATGTATGGCCAATACAATGTTGCCATGTGCTACGCATGCAATGATGTGTTAAATATAGTAAAATAATAAATTTTTACTTCACGGTTTTATTTAAATGCTCAAAGGGATAGTTTACCCAAAATCTCAATTTTGTTCTAAACCGGTATGAATTTCTTTGCTGAAAACAAAAGAAGATACCAGACAGTTCAATGGGAGCCAAAAATACTATGGGAGTCAATGGAAGCCATCAACTGATTGCTTACCGACATTCTTCCAAATGTGTGTGTGTGTGTGTGTGTGTGTGTGTGTGTGTGTGTGTGTGTGTGTGTGTGTGTGTGTGTGTGTGTGTGTGTGTGTGTGTGTGTGTGTGTGTGTGTGTGTGTGTGTGTGTGTGTTCAGCAGAAGAAAGTCAGGTTTGAACAACTTAAGGGTGAGTTAATGATGACATAATTTTCATTTCAATCCCTTTAAGGCATTTTACAAAACACATACAATGTCAAAACACAATACAATATCATAGACAGTGAACCTGTATATGTGCGATTCATTGGTCCAAGCAGAATGTGTAAATATGGGCATATAAATGTAAGCTGGTGTGCATATTGAGACTACTTATAAATAATAATGCAATTAATTAAGTTAATGATCAGAATTATTAGTATGTTACTATGTAGGCTGTGTGGGAGAATGTTGTTTCCATGGAAACTTGCATGTGAATAATAGCAATGTAATTTTGCCCTGGCAATTTGCTTCAGTTACACATTTTTTGCTAATTACCTGATGCATCATGAAGTCTGAAATGTGCTCATAATTTGATTAATACATATAAATATAATATAGCAACAAGACAAAAATGTTAGCCTATTTTAGTAAAAAATGTATGCATAACACAGTGTTATAATTATAGTAAATGCTAAATAAATTCACTGCCAGATCAATTGCAGCAATGCATTTCACCCCTAATGAAATACATTTTCAACCCCTAGTAAAGTAAGTATCAAGTGTACCAGTATGTATACATTCAAGGTTTCGTGTGTGTATAAGCGTGTTCAGTGATTGAAGCTGGCGTAGATCTACACGTAAATATTCCATTAGGCCGAGTCATGGGGGCAGGGTTCCTGCTTGTGCACTACAGCTAATGTACTGAGTCCCAATGCCCGGGGTGATACAGCTAGTCGATGTAATTCACGGTCACAGTGGAGCATGGGAAAAAGGAGGGCTGGTTTGCTGCCTGGCTTCGGCCAGCTTGCCTACTTTGATCTGCTCCAAAGCTAACTCTGCCTTCTCGAAACGGGTCTGCTCCCCTGGACCAGCGTCTTGCCATGCTTCATGGAGTCACTCTCCCAGAAGCAGTGTGTACCTGCAGCGCACCACTGCTGGGAGGAAGTGTGCAGGAGCCATGATTGTTGTTGACTGCTGTGGCACAGTTTCCTTAAGGTGCTGTAATACTCAAGGACAGTGGCATTCGGTTAACTTATGAAATGTGCAGCCAAAATCCCCTCATGTATTCGATTCCCCTCTACATTTGTGTTTTTAGTCCACTGTAAAAATGTATTTACATGGGGTCAAACATCATACTGTATATGAATATATTTTGACATATATTTTATTTATAATGATGATATTTATGATAATGCTATTTATTTTTATTCATAATGAATGAAGTAAAAAAAAATTGTTTATATTAAAGCTACAATATTTTTTTTTACAATAACAAAGGCGTCGGTTGATGACGCAGTGATAAGCGGAATGATGGGACTTGCTGTCACGCTGATGGATCTAATAATGTTTATGGATGAGTGAAAACATTCATGTTTTTAACTTGACTTTGTTATGAAGCAAGGTGCGATTGCTCATAAGAGACAGATATCACACGCGAGTCCCAAGGATATAAAGGAAAAAGATAATTTAATTCTACTGAACTACACGCACGTGCTGAATTACAATTCACAGGTCAGTTTATTAGACGAATTAAACTTTTGAGGTAACACAATGCTGTTTCATATGGTCTAACATTACACTATTGGCGCTTTTCCACTGCATGGTACGGCACGGTTCAGTTCGGTACGGCACGCTTTGGTGCTTTTCCACTACATGGTACGGTACAGTACGGCTAGCTTCGGCTCGCTTTAAATGGTACCACCTCTGTTGAGATTCCAAGCGTACCGTACCGATACTAAAATGTGACGTGAGAACACTGCAGATCACTGATTGGTCAGACAGAATCGTCACTACCAGCGTCATTTGCGAGACATCAAACCCGCTAGATTTAAATAGCCAATAACAGCCACCGCTGTAGCACCTGTTTTTAAACTACTTGCTTGAAGAAAAAAGAAAGAAGAAAAAACTTCCAAAATAGAAATGGCTGAATCGTGTTCAGTGGACGAAGTGCAGATGTTCCTCACGTTTGGTTGCCGAGGAGCGGATAAACTATAACGATCAGTCTATAATCCCACCCACTTTGAAGCGGTACTAACTGCAGTGGAAAAGCAAACCGAGCTAAACTGAGCCGAGTCGTACCAGGCAGTGGAAAAGCAAGCGAGCCGAACCGTGCCGCGCCGAGCCGACCCGTACTGAGCCGTACCATGCAGTGGAAAAGCGCCATATCATACTAAACAGCATTTGAGTGTGTTGAAAGGTATAATGTTATTCTATGTGTTAGTTTGTTTGCTATATGAGACTAGCAGTAAGCTAGATCAACATTTGAATAACATAATGGTCATATTCTAACATTTCATCATGTTGAATTATATAACATTGATTTGTTTTATGTACATTTGCTCACCTGTCTAATAAAGTAAATTCAAGAGCCAAGTTTTTTTTTTTTCTCATCTCCTTAGACAAACAAGTATCTGCTCCAGGGTTTTCATTTGGTACCTGAATTTTCTGGTGGAACAAAATCTCAGTAAAAACTATCCTTGCTTCTAAAAGGACTGTAAAAGCTTTGCTCTGAAACATACATGAAGGTCGGGGCAGCAGACTTTTGACCTAGTTCTGCAGGTGTAACTGCTGGTCCCTTAAACACATCACTTAACCTGCCTTAGCCCCTTTAAAAATAGAAATAAAAAATAAAGTGTCCGATCTCATAAAGTCAATGCGATGTTAAGACTACTTCAGGTCAGATTTGATGTGTCAGAATCAGGTCAGATTTAGTTTTTAACTTTAGACCTATTTTTTAAATCGCAACTTTTGAAGTGTTTTGTAAAATCAAAATGAACACTTTTCTTCTGTAGGCTAGTTTTTGTTATATAACTTTGAACTTATTAAAGTACAGTTTGTCCATAACAGAAGCAGTGTGCTAAAATATGACACATTTCACATTACCTTTATGCTTGGGAATAGGGTATGTTCAAGATGATGAGTGTTTTCAGTGTATATGGGAGCCAATTTCCAACCTTAAATTGAATTATATATATATATATATAATATATCTCACAATGTGCCTTTTTTCTCTTAATCGCAACTTTATTTTAAAGGGACCTATTTTTGCAGCACCTCTCTTCCAGGCTTTCAGTAACACTCTGTTTAGTTCCGATCTCTTCATCCTTCCGAAAAGCACAATGTGTTCTGTTTGGTCAGCTGGATCAGTGTGTTGTGATTGGTCAATCGCTTTGAGCATGTTTCAGAAATGATTTCAAGCCTCTTACAATAACCACGAGTATCAACACACTCTTAATGCAACTCAACCAGGCCTTGAGAATTACTGTGACTTTTTTCCCCGAAAAAAACAACAACTCAAGACTACAAATGAGGCGTTTCAGGGAATTCAAAAACAGTGTGCAGTGATATAGAGAATATTTTGCAGACCATTTTAATGCTCAAACAGCAACATTACACACTAAAGAAAGAAAAAAATGTAAAAAAGCATAATAGGAACCCTTTAAACTTTCTCTCTCTGGAAGAAACAGGCACCCATAAGTATGTGTGAGTGAAGGGGGAAAATGAATAAAGCTGACAAGAGTCAGTAACAGCGTTCTTCAGTGTCTAAAGCATTCGTATGGAACAACAACAGCAACAATACCCATCAGAGAATGTCACAAATGTGAAGGACACGGATCCCTTGCAATCATGTGGAGTGTGAGACTGTGAGGAAGAATGTGTGTGATTATAAGATGGGGAGATCATCACAACTGAGTGCTCATCAGAACTGTTCCAGTTAGATCACTTGAAATCACAGACTGTACTGGTGTTCAGTTGCCGAACGACCACTCCTGTGTAAAGCTGTCCCACTGTGACTCAGCATCTATCCTAATCAAACAGCAATCAAACACACACTCACATACGCACACTCGTAATATCCCTCTCATCACTCTCACTCTCAACTGCTTGACAGAAAAGCCCAACAGCGAACAAAACAACAAGGAAGTAGCCCCAGGGGCCCTTTCTTAAAAAGTCTGGCAGGCACAGATAGAAAAGCAAAGCAAACCTTATATCAGTTTTTGCTTCTCCGTCCGAACTAGGAAAACAGCTTTGAGTGGTTGGACGGGCTCCATGAATCTTGTTTTTTACCAATTCAGAATGACCAACGAACTGGCAAACTTTCCCCTCTCTTTCTGTTTCCAAAGCACACACCTTATCTTTCTTATTTGCCTTCTTGACAGGTTGAATTAGCTTCTGTGTGCAACCTTCCTGAAGGTGAGGTCCCATTAGTTCCATCATTGGCTATTCATGTAGGACCTCAGCTTCAATCAGCTAGCTGGTAAACAGAGCTGCCACAACCCATATTGGGATTGACAGGCCCCTTGCCCCAGGGAGAAGGTCACGGTGGTTTTCAGGTTATTGTGTTTTCAGACCACACGACCATGGGTGCTAGTTACTAATGCGGGCGTCTTTTTTATATGACCTCAGCATTCTCACCAGCGTCGAGGCTGGAGGTAATAAACATAATCTTGGTTATGGTATACATCTGTCTCAGTGCTGCTGCTGTACTAATGCATACTTCCCAGTTCACTCTTAGAAAACAAAGCTTCCAAGAAGGGGGTTTCAAAGCAATGCCATTGAAAGAACCATTGTGGTTTCTCCAAAGAAACTTTCAGTGAAGGTCTTAGTGTAAAGAACATTTCTCAACTATAAAGAACCTTTTTAAGCAATAAAAAGGTTTCCAGGTTTTTCATGAAACCATCGATGTCAATGAAGATTATAAAGAGTGTAAATGAGAGGGTTATGTAAGTGTTCACTTAATCAGTCCAACAACGAGCAAAACAGGTAGACTTGAGTCTTATACTAAACTTCCCTCAGAAGTAGAAAGAATGGCTGCTATCTGACTGCATTCATCTCTCTAGTTTAATGGTAGGTTCAACATCTTGACAACTGCCATATTGAAGAGGGAAAAAAAAGTGAAAACTGTCCCCAGCTTTGTCCGTTAAGATGCCTGGCAGCTAAAGTGTCTGAAGCAGGAGTAAATTGTGAAAAATCACATCCCTGACAGGTTGCTGAAAGGAAAGTCGGTGGCGGTTCTGGATAAATGTGGTGACATTTAATTTCGGGTTTCAAAGCTTCATAGTCCTGTAGTCTTAGTCTTAGTCTCTGACTATATAAAAAAAAGGTTTATCTGATGCTAAATCTAGTGTGGGGACTATGCTGGGACAGAGAGTGCAATTCAGAAACAAACAAAGCAAACAAAAGTGTGCTTTTATCAAAATTGTATACATTGTTTTATTAAAAAAACAGTTTGTCTTTTCAAATCTGCTATCGCATGCTATTATATTTATTGAGTTGGCTCATGTGTTCTATTTTTTCATGCTTCAGAAATGTGACGTAATTTCTGGTAAGGGAGCATAGTGAGCATTGATGTTCCCTGGTTTTCGGGGTGCATTGTAGGATTTTTCAGGGAGTGAATGTTCCAGTGCACTGGAAGGATTTTTCAATTGAGACAGCCCTTAAAATGGCTGACTCCCTAATCAGTGCCCTGAAAACTGAACTAGGGAGCTGATTAACATGCACCCATACTCTCTGACTAGGTACTTATTGAATTACTTTGCGACTGCTAAAAAAGGTACGTTCTATACAGTATAGTATGAATGTGTGTGTTGCCATGTTGTCACTGTCATGTCACAGTGTCAGTTGTGTTAATTCACTGCCGTTCACAAAACCAATCCAGTGGCCTCATGTGATCAAGTGTCCACTGTATGTGCACTTCAGAATCCTAGATTTTTATGAGTAATGTGAATTCAGACATATCACTCTTGTTACATACTGTTTTCCGCCTACTATATCTAGGGAAGTTTGTGATTTCGGATGCCGCCTATATGTTGCTAAATTCAGTGTGGAGATTATGATGGGCTAAAGAACACAATGCAGAAGTATTACTAAACCAAACAAAAGTTTGAATTTGACAACATTAAAACATTCCTTATAACAATTCGTAAATACTATGCAGAAAACAGCATCAGAAGAATGTTGTTAAAAATGCTACATTTGGTTTCACTTTCCAAAAAAGTTCTGTAGTCCATTAGGGCAGCACAACAGGGGTATTATGAACCTAAGATAAAAAAATATGGATCTAAAGGATTTTTTTTAAACAAGGCAAATGTATAACTAAACAAAAGTAAAACAGTAGTTTATAAACTGATTAAAATGTGTTCTACTAGTCTTGTTTTATGTGTTGAGTACTGAGATCAGAGATGGGGAGGATAACAGGCTGAACAAACCAAGGCGGCAGGCTCTGTCATTAGGATGGACCTAGACTGGAGGTGGTGGGCGAGTGCAGAATGATATCCAAATTTATTTGACCATCATGGACAACATTTCGCACCCCCTCCATGACAAGCCTGTTGGAAGAAACAGCAGTACAACATGGAGCACAACAGAATGTTGTTTGAGTCTACTGCCAAAATAAATGTATGAAAAATCTGTCCAATGCAATGTGTAGCGTATTAACACTTTACCTTATTTTGTGTTCATTTGAGTACCGTATAATCTCTCTTAAAAATATTGTAGACCTTGTTGTGGTACCACAACACAGAAAGCTCAGATAAACAAATTACAAATTGTTTTGGGAATTATGTCCTTCAGAGTAAAATTACAAAATCATATTTTTGCCACAGCTGTTGAGTAAAATCACACCAGCATACATTCAGGCAAGTGTCAACTAATGAAGGCAAAAACATGTCAGTTCAGGGTAAGTTGTTACAATATTGGCCATGAATATGAAAATAAGCCCCCGCCTCCACTCAATCATACTTCCTCGGACTACCTGATTCACTCAGGCCCTGTCCCAAATGGAACCCTAAGCTATGCGGTCTTCCTCTGAGTCCGCACTTTCGTAACGTAATGCCGCTTTGACTGTCGGGAAGAAGTCTGCTGTGGAGTCCGCATCAGCGCGGGCTCGGCAAAAGTGCGCATCAAGGGCGCAAATCGACCACACGGGGCGCTCGCCAGCACCCTTCTGAGATCTAAAAATGACAAATGGGACACACTACGGTCTCACGGACTTAATGGACACGCGCACGCGGCAGCCATTGTAAGTCCACAAGACCGAAAGTGCACATGAAGTGTGCCATTTGGGACAGGGCCTCAGTCAACTAGACGCTACTGTCACTATTATATGTTCAGTTTTTTTTCATTAGTCACGTGTTTTCCTTTGTTCAGTTTTCCCGCCACTCCTTTGTTACCATGGTCACCGTCATTATTAGTTAATTTGTACCAGCTGTGTTCTGTTAATCATCTCGTTTGTGTTTGTAACTTATTATGCCCTTACCTTCATTCACTGTTCGATCACCATTATTTTAAGTTGTGTTTGCTATCGCCTGTCTCTCTACCTGCTTCTGGTATTAAGGCCCTGTTTACACAAAGGGAAAACGCAGATGTTTCCCTGCAGTTTGGCCTCTCATTTACACGAAAACCCCGTTTTTATCACAGAAAACGATTATTTCTAAAAAACTCCGGCCAAAGTGGAGATTTCTGAAAACGCCGGTTATGTGTTGCCGTGTCAACTGGGAGAAACAGGGTTTTAGGTTTTCTCTTGTCGATTCTGAGGATTCTGATTGGCTTACATGGCTTTATCCTTCTCCCTACACTGCCGCCCATAGGTTTGGCATAGTTATGATGGCGCTCGAAGCGTATTTATGCGTGTGCACAATGTTATTATTGAAAACGGGGATATTCGTTTCTCTAAATACCTGGCTATATGTAAACGTAGCCTAAGATTAAACTTTGAATGTACTGAACTGGATCTGTCTGTCTTCCTGCCTGAAACACACATGACAGCTACACAATGGCAAGTGGAAATATTTGTTAAATTCAGACATATATGTTTGGACCAGAAACTGATTCAGAAGAGGAAGAATAATTCAGGGTCGTCTACAAGTCCATATTTAAGACCTTTTACGTTATCAAACAGCTAATAATGTATTGCTAATGTTACACAAACATGTTCCTGTTTACCATCTAGTCAGAGAGCTGCCTCCTAAAAACCAGCATCTTTTGAAACGCTTTGAACATCACAGAAAGTCAGTGGAGAAAAGCCCAGCCCTGCAGATTGGATTGGTTTCATGTTTGTTACTGTTTCAAACAATTTGCACATGTTTTGTCTTGTTTTTCACCACAGGGGTCTTTAAAAATGTTAATACTATATAATACTAAAATAACACAGGCCCCAACATTCAAATAATGGATCAATAACATTTTGACTTCTACATGTGCCTCTACAAAAAAAAAAATATTTTAAAACATAAATCTATGCTGAGAACTAATCAGTGGAGGAAAAAATGACAATTAGTTGCACTGAGTGTGTGTGAATAAAAGCAGAAACCTGAAGGGATATAAATAAAATAACATATTCCAGCGCCCCAATGCACTATAGCCTTCATGCTGTATCGCCACTTACTAAACGGCCTAGTGTCTGTTTAAAACCTCGTCTCCATGTCTCCATGCGGCTGTCAGTAACTGGCAGAATTAATTACCAAGGAGCTTTCATTGGTGCATGAGGCACAGCATGCTTAGGGCAACTAAAGAGTGATCAACTCCTTTATTAACAACACATCTCTTCACCTGAAGAACCAGCTAGGAAAACAAAGACATAAAAACCAAACAACATCATTTTCATAGCATCATCCAAAATGGAGGAGTCTTCCATGACATCCATAAGCAAACCTAAGAGTTTGTGTATGCCACACAACAACTTCTTGAGGTTCTAGTGAATAATTCATCAGCCAACAACCTTTAGGCTGCCATTATCTATTTAAATCCCAGTGCAAACCCATCCCAAAGCCTGCATGTGGTGCTGTCATGGCCTGGTTAGAAAACACGGAGAGAGGCCAAGGGAGAAGACCGGAAATTAAATGTTGAGCTAGACTGCAGCAGGACCATCTTGGGTCTGCTCCTTTCTATCATTTTCCCCATCTCTCCTTGTGCCCGCTCTCCCTGCTCTCCTCAATCATTCATTCATTCATCTACTTCAACATGTCATTCCTTCATCCTGAGTCATTGAGGCAATCTTTCTCTTTCTCAATCCATCCTTTTCAAATCCACTCTCGTGTTTCATCTCAAGCTAACCTCCCTTTGTTTTTACTTCCCTTTTCTTTCTCTGATCTTTCCAATCATCGCTGTAAACAGCTGGTGAAGGACCTCCATAAAGCTTTAGTCCAAAAGCTTGAGAAAATGGATCATTGTAAGCTACAGTGGGGTTCAAACCTACCTTGACGTTCTGGGTTATTTTTTAAATTAAATATGGAAATGATGTAATAGTTTTAAAAAAGTACACACTGAAAGCAAAAATGTTGAGTAATGCAACACAATCACAACAAATTTAGTGTTTTATATACAGTTATGGTTATGGTTTTTTGCGTTTCATGAAAACTGTGGTTCTGCCACATGTACACTTACTTATATTTGCATAGATTCAAATATTGACACAATTTAAAATGTAAATCATTTATGTATGAAAGGCTTAACTGATGTAGAATTTTTTCAAATCTATATTTAATCTATGAATCGTTCATACGTATAGTGTGTGTGTGTGTGTGTGTGTGTGTGTGTGTGTGTGTGTGTGGTATGTGTGTGTGTGTGTGTGTGTGTGTGTGTGTGTGTGTGTGTGTGTGTGTGTGTGTGTGTGTGTGTGTGTGTGTGTGTGTGTGTGATGTTTTAAAGGTTTATCTTATATTCATGTAAGTCATTTGTAATGTATATCATATTATAAAAGAATCTAAAATACAATCATCCTCAGTAGACTTTTGAACCCCCACTGTATATTAAACAGACGCCAAAGAGCCCTTTGGGACAGTAATAATCATATTTCTGAGCTGCAGTCTGAGATGCAAGTGAAAAAAGAGTTCAGACCATAAGTGCAGCGCAGATCTCACAATAATAACATAATTAGAGCGATGAGCATATCATCTCATAAGTCTATTGATCCATGATTAAAACCATTTATAAAATGCAGACCCTTTGCAGAGCAAACAGAGAAAAGGTATATAACCCCACATATGCATGCACACAAATAAACATAATCAATCTCCATAATTCTGTGAATGCAATGTTAATATGTTTAGAGTATGCAAGGTTTGTGCAACAACAACTGCACAGCCATGTTTCACTATATTTCCCCACCCTTCTATACACTCTCTGCACTCGTTCTCCATTCACTTTGCTCTTCAGTCTTCCTCTGATGTGTGTGCTTCTCTGCACTGTGCTTCAGGAGCACTGCAGTGCTCAGTTAGACCAGCTAAAGGCTGCTAGGTTTGCTCATAAGCGTCCGCTGCTTAGCTGGGTCTAGGGTCAGTGGGGCGAAAAAAGCCGATGCAGAACCAGATCACAGAGAATAGCAAAATACATGGACAAAAATGTAATTTGTTTTATCCATGCAGATTTTGTACCAATTATCCACCGTGTCTTTAAGCTTCTAGCCTTGTGTTGATGTACCCTGATGTATTGGACTCGTTTGGTGCTTACTTAAAATCGAGATCTTTCCACATATTACATCATTTTTTTTCCTCTAGCGGATGATATGTGCTTCGCTTTTTCCTTTTTTTTTTTTTTTTGGAATAGACAAATAGGTTTTGAAGACTACATGGTTATGCAGGATCATTTCTATTATGGATTATCAATTCAGCTAATCAGGCTCTTTTATTTTTAACATACTCAGGAGCTCAGTTTAAAAGTCTTGGTAATTTCTTTGGAGGAATCCTTTCCTGATAGATCCTTACAACAAACCATCAACGTGATTATTAAAATAATTGCTTACCACTCAAACAATGCCTGCCAACTCCTCGTGTGTCTATGAATGGCACTTAGACATTGGCAAAGCTGATCAGAGCCATTCCCACCACCCAGAATAACAAGTCTTAATCATACAGAGAAGCAACGCATCATCAGGCAAAATGGCAGCACCATTCCTGCAAATGTTAACACCCTCTAAATGTTAACATTAGATCCAAAACTTGTCATGCTCTGGATTTCAAACTTGATGAACATACAGTATACATTTGGAAACATTACTATTTTTAATGTTTTTGAAACAAAATGTTTTTGAAATCTCTTATGCTCAAGCCTGCATTTGTTGGATCAAAAATACAGAAAAAACTGTAATATTTTGAAATTGTATTAAACTTTTAAATGAAAGTTATGAAAAATAATATGCTGATTTATTATCAATGTTGGAAACACATGCTAATATAATTAGCAGCACAAGTGCTTTTTATAACCTGTCCCTTACAGAAAAACCACATGAGTTTCACATGTGCAAAAACACATGTGATCCCATGTGACAACGTGGACATGTGATTTTGCACATGTGAAATTTAACATGTGAAATATGTGGAACACATGTGCTTTGCACATGTTAAAGGTAATTTGCACATGGGAAACGTGTGCTTTTGGAACATTTTCCCATGTGATTACATGTGAAACCCCATGTGATTACATGTGAAACCCCATGTGATTACATGTGAAACCCCATGTGATTATATGTGAAACCCATGTGATTACATGTGAAACCTGTGGGATTGCAATCTGAAACCCATGTGATTACATGTGAAACCCATGTGATTACATGTGAAACCCATGTGATTACATGTGAAACCTGTGGGATTGCATGTGAAACCCATGTGATTACATGTGAAACCTGTGGGTTTGCATGTGAAACCCATGTGATTACATGTGAAACCCATGTGATTGCATGTGAAACCCATGTGATTACATGTGAAACCCATGTGATTACATGTGAAACCCATGTGATTACATGTGAAACCCATGTGATTGCATGTGAAACCCATGTGATTACATGTGAAACCCATGTGATTACATGTGAAACCCATGTGATTACATGTGAAACCCATGTGATTGCATGTTGAAACCCATGTGATTGCATGTGAAACCCATGTGATTGCATGTGAAACCCATGTGCTTACATGTGAAACCCATGTGATTACATGTGAAACCCATGTGATTACATGTGAAACCCATGTGATTGCATGTGAAACCCATGTGATTGCATGTGAAACCCATGTGCTTACATGTGAAACCCATGTGATTGCATGTGAAACCCATGGGATTAAATGTGAAACCCATGTGATTGCATGTGAAACCCATGTGAAAACCATGGGATTGCATGTGAAACGTAAAATTCCCATGTGAAACATTTAATCACATGTGAAACCCATGAGATATCATGTGAAATGTAAAATATCTCATGTGAAACCCATGGAATGACATTTGAAACCCATCAACAATCCATGTTAAAGCTACACACCATGTAAACCTGTAACTTCATGTGAAATCCATGTAAAAATCATTAAGCAATATACCGCAGAAAACGGTAGGCCTACCATGTTCTTGTATAGCCTAATGTTTCCCAACATTAAAACAAAATAATTCAAATTTACTTTTTATTTCATTTCAAAATATGCAATACAAATTGAATGTTTAAAAAAACAAAGCAAAACCATAATAAAAATATACATAAATGCATAAAAAGCCGCAAAAAAAGCAGGTGTATATACGTGTGCGTGTGTGTGTGTATGTGTGTGTGGGGTGTGCATTTGTGAAAGTGTGTTGTCTCAGTCCTCTGTGTCTCCTGCAGCAGGCATCCTGTTTTGGGATAGAAAAAGATCAAAGATTAGGGCAGTGCAAACCATAGACTGTAAAGCAATATGGACGTAGTGTCCGTGACGTCACCCGTAGGTTTTTGAAAAGCTTTTTTGAAGCCTAAAGTGGACGGGGCTGAATAATTAATTATTATTAATTTGTAATGTTATTATGTCATTAAAGGGATAGTTCACCCAAAAATTCTGTCAGTAATTACTCTCCCTCATGTTGTTCCAACCCCGTAAGACTTTCGTTCATCTTCGGGACACAAATGAATGTGATTAAATCTGAGAGCTGGATCACTCCTCCATAGGTTTCTAAGGGATTGGAACTTGACAGCCCCGAAAAGTTATTAAAGAAATCATTAAAAGAGTCCAAGTGACTACAGTGCTCAATCTTAAGTTTATAAAGCGACGAGAATACTTTTTGCGCGCAAAAACAAACAAAAATAATGACTTTATTCAACCATCTCTTCTCTTCTATGTCATTCTCCTAAGCTGTTGACGTAGTGTAACAGCGCAGCACTTGTGGGTTCTACGTCACACGTAGGCTCACTATTGACCAATGCTGGTCATGTGTGTGATGCATGTGACGTTCAACCAGAAGCGTTACGCAATTACACTACGTGAAATCTCCAGGCCCAAAGAGAATACTTGAATAAAGTCGCTATTTTAGTTTGTTTTTTACACTCAAAAAGTATTCTCATCGCTTGATAAACTTTAGATTGAGCCACTGTAGTCACTTGGACTATTTTAACGATTTCTTTAATATTAATAACTTTTCGGGGCTGTCAAGTTTCAATCCCTTAGAAGCCTATGGAGGAGTGATCCAGCTCTCAGATTTAATCAAAAATATCTTAATTTGTGTTCCGAAGATGAACGGAAGTCTTACGGGGTTGGAACGACATGAGAGTGAGTAATTACTGACAGAATTTTCATTTTTGGGTGAACTATCTCTTTAAACGTTTTACGTAAATATGATATGGAAACAAAAAATGCTGGCGAACAGCAATGCCGTTCTTGCTTAAATAAGAGTGGTGCGTCTCTTTTATAAAAAACACTATTGACAGTTTGTGAATAGATCACAATATAGACTGAGGAATAAACTGAGTCCTGCACATGTCGGTTTCGTGAATATTACCTTTCTGCTCGTCTCCTCAGATCTTTTAAAGGTGCAGTGTGTAGCTTTTTGGCGACATCTAGCGGTTAGTTTGCGAGTTTGCACTAAGGGCTCAGCCCACTGCTCACCCCTCCCTTTCGAAGAAGCTACGGTGGCTAAAACGGGACAAACATCGTCGTCTAAGACAGCAGAGAATAGCCAGAGTAAACCAAGCCACAGCTAACATGGAGTACCACAGTCCATTATAAACCACATCATGGATAAAGTTTACAAAGCCATAGTCAGGTGAGGATCAAGGGTCTTAATACATAATATAATAATATTGGTCTGAGCTGTCGACACGACCGATCTCGTCACAGTTGTTGTAAATAATAGTAATCTGATTGTCTCACGAACGTAACCAGCACATTCTCCCCACATAGCAAACCCATAATACAGCGAGGGAGTAGAACCACATGAAACTATGCAACTATATATTTTTTCTAACAGGGCAGTAAAAGTTTAGCTGGCTAATATGAGCTGTTACAGTGGCTGAGCTGGTTAAAGCCTTGTTTATACTCGACGCGTCCGCATGAGCCCAAAGGTGCGTGCGGCAAAAATGATGTGATTGTAATAACAGCATGCGTGCCTCCGCATCCCAATAGACACCACTTATTACACACAATAGCCCTTTTTCTCTGATTTCGGAAACTCGATCGACTTAAAATGCTTCCAAGATCGACGGGTTGGTGATTCCTGTAACTGTTTTCCGGTCAATGACAAGAGTAGCCTACTAATCAGCTGTCTCACGAACGTAACCAGCACATTTATCCCCACATAGCAAAGCCATAACACAGCGAGGGTGAAGAATTAAGTTACATGAAACAATCCAACTACATATTTACACCACTGACCAGTTTATGACTAGCTTCTTCTAGCTTTCTGCGGCTTCTCTTTCAAGGTAGTGACGAAACGCGCTCTGTAACGCTGTTTGTTCGCTGTTGGCTACGGTAGGAATATGACGTCATAATATGGCGGCCTTCATAGAAGGGCATTCCCGCGCTTATGTAGATATAAATGCCTAATTCTAAGGTAATAAAAACATTACGGTTTATTAAGTAAGTTCTTTATACACAACTGAACACATAGTTATGGATGTCATATTGCATTTCTGTTAATAAATAGTCAAAAATGTTACACACTGCACCTTTAACTTTTGTGCCATGCAGACCTTGATCTCAGTGCCTCCGATGCCTGGGTGCCTCTTTTTGACATGGTCTGTAAGAAATGAGATTGATTACATTAAAATTTGCAAACAAGTTTGACATGACGTGACATAACTGCCAGATTCAAACTGTGCTTTCCACGCTATAACTGGCGCTGACTGACACGCTCAGCGCTTGTCATATATAATAACTATTGATAAAAGATATTCAGACATGCTTACCAAATATTAGCTGCACCTTTTGTAGGTCAAGGCTCTTTTTTCACCAACAACCCCTTTTTTTCCGTCCATGCTGCCATCTCTTCGAAAGAGAAGATGGAGTCCATAAGAGTTCTGGTTAACTTTTTGTAACCCATACATCTTTGAGCATGATCCAAAGCAACTGGGTTCATTAAGTCAGTCACAGACTTGTTCTGCAAAGAAAAAAAAAAAAAAGAAAAAAATCTTCGTCAGGACAGAAACCGTGATCTTTTCAACGTTATTGCATATTAGGTGAGGTTTATACGTTGGAGCTGTGAGTGTAAATTTTAGCATACAAGTATTATGCTCGAGTCTTGTTACTCTTTTACCTTCATAGTTATTCCAGAGTTTTGGGGTAAAATGCGAGAAATCTCCTTTAGTGGACTTAGATATGCTGGGCACTACTCACTGAACTATAGAAATGACTTGATTGCTCATGACGTCATGTAAATTGAAGTCACCATATTCTATTGAATTAATAGGAAATCATCTGACTTTAATGAGAAAACATGACCTAACGAGTCAGTGTTTTTTATATTTGAATACTATACATTCTAACCATGTAAACATCGAAAACATTTCTGATTATTATCAATGTTGAAAACAGTTGTGCTGATTAATGTGTTTGTGTAAACCATTGTAACAGTTTAAACCATTTTCCCCCCCTCCAGGATTCATTGTTAAATAGACCACAGGCATATGAAGGGCAGTTTACACTAATGTTCAAACATTTGAGGTCAATGATAGATTTAAAAATAAATAGAAAAAAAATAAGAAATTCATATTTTTACTCAGCAAGGATGCATTAATGTGTGTTGTGATGTGTGTGTGTGTATGTGTGTGGACGTTGGTGTGTGTGTGTGTGTGTGTGCGTGTGTGCTGGTGTGTGTGTGTGGTGTGTGTGTGTGTGTGTAGTTGGGTGTGTGTGCATGTTTTTAAGGTTTAGTCTTATATTCATTGTAGTCATATTTGTAATGTATATCATAGTATAAAAGAATCTAAAATACACTCATCCTCAGATAGACTTTTGAACCCTCCCACTGAGAGATATGGAAAACAGACGCCAAAGAGAGCCTTTGGGACCGTAATAATCAGATTTCTGAGCTGGCAGTCTGAGATCTGCAAGTGAAATAGAGTCAGACCATAAAAGTTGTGCAGCGTCAGAAGTCTCACAATATAAATAACATAATCTAGAGCGATGAGCATATCATCTCATAAGTCTATTGATCCATGATTAGAAACCATTTATAATATTTGCAGACACCCTTTTGGCCGCAGGTGCAAACAGAGAATTAAGTCTATCATAACCACATATGCATGCACAACTCAAAATAATACATAATCAATCTCCATTATTCTGTGAATGCAATGTTAAATATGTCTTTAGTGTATGCAAGGTTTTGTGCAAACAACAAACTGCACAGCCAGTGTTCGAGTCTATATTTCCCCACCCTTTTATACACTCTCTGTATCGTTCTCCCACTTCACTTTGCTTCTTCATGTCTTCCTCTGATGTGTCGTGTAGCTTCTCTGCACTGTGCTTCAGGCACTGCATGTGCTCAGTTAGACCAGCTAAAAGGCTGCTAGGTTTGCTCATAAGTCGTCCGCTGGCTTAGCTGGGTCAAGGGTCAGTGGGGACGAAAAAAAAGCGAAGCAGAAAACAGATCACATGAGAATAGCAAAGAAAGTACATGGACCAAAAATGTAAATTTGTTTTATCAGCACTGCATATTTTGTTACCAATTATCCACCGTGTCTTTAAGCTTCTAGCCTTGTGCAATTTAAATTTACATTTTTTTTTTTCCCTCTACGGATGATATGTGTTTCCCTTTTTTCCCTTTTTTTTTTTTTTTTTGGAATAGAAAATATTTTTTTGAAGACTACATGGTTATGCGGGATCTTTTTTATTATGGATTACAATTCACTAATCGGGCTCTTTTATTTTTAACAAAATCAGGAGCTCAGTTTAAAAGTTTTGGGTAATTTTTTTGGAGGAATTTTTTTCCTGATAGATCCTTACAAAAAACCAAACGTGATTATTAAAAAAAATTTGCTTCCACTCAAACAATGCCTGCCAACTCCTCGTGTGTTTTTGAAGGACTTGACATTGGAAAGCTGTCAGAGCCATTCCCCCACCCAAAATAACAATCTTAATCAACGAGAAGCAACGCATCTCGGGCAAAATGGCAGCACCATTCCTGCAAATGTTAACACCCCCAAATTTTAAACTTTTGACCAAAAATTTGTCATGCCTTTTTCAAACTTTTGAACTACAGTTACTTTTGGAAACTTACATTTTTAATGTTTTTGAAAAAAAATGTTTTTGAAATCTTTTTTGCCAAGCCTGCATTTGTTGGATCAAAAAACAAAAAAAAAAGTAATTTTTTGAAAGGGGTTAAATTTTTAAATGAAATTTATGAAAATAATTGCTGATTTATTATAAATTTTGGGAAAACACATGCAAAAAATTGCAGCACAATGCTTTTTAAACCTTCCCTTACAGAAAAACCACATGAGTTTCACATGTGCAAAAACACATGTGATCCCATGTGACAACGGACATGTGATTTTGCACAATGTGAAATTTAACATGTGAAATATGTGGAACACATGTGCTTTGCACATGTTAAAGGTAATTTGCACATGGGAAACGTGTGCTTTTGGAACATTTTTCCCATGTGATTACATGTGAAACCCCATGTGATTACATGTGAAACCCCATGTGATTACATGTGAAAACCCCATGTGATTACTATGTGAAACCCATGTGATTACATGTGAAACCTGTGGGATTGCAATCTGAAACCATGTGATTACATGTGAAACCCATGTGATTACATGTGAAACCCATGTGATTACATGTGAAACCTGTGGATTGCATGTGAAACCCATGTGATTACATGTGAAACCTGTGGGTTTGCATGTGAAACCCATGTGATTACATGTGAAACCATGTGATTGCATGTGAAACCCCATGTGATTACATGTGAAACCCATGTGATTACATGTGAAACCCATGTGATTACATGTGAAACCCATGTGATGCATGTGAAACCCATGTGATTACATGTGAAACCCATGTGATTACATGTGAAACCCATGTGATTACATGTGAAACCCATGTGATTGCATGTTGAAACCCATGTGATTGCATGTGAAACCCAGTGATTGCATGTGAAACCCATGTGCTTACATGTGAAACCCATGTGATTACATGTGAAACCCATGTGATTACATGTGAAACCCATGTGATTGCATGTGAAACCCATGTGATTGCATGTGAAACCCATGTGCTTACATGTGAAACCCATGTGATTGCATGTGAAACCCATGGGATTAAATGTGAAACCCATGTGATTTGCATGTGAAACCCATGTGAAAACCATGGGATTGCATGTAGAAAACGTAAAATTCCCATGTGAAACATTTAATCACATGTGAAACCCATGAGATATCATGTGAAATGTAAAATATCTCATGTGAAACCCATGGAATGACATTTGAAACCCATCAACAATCCATGTTAAAGCTACACACCATGTAAACCTGTAACTTCATGTGAAATCCATGTAAAAATCATTAAGCAATATACCGCAGAAAACGGTAGGCCTACCATGTTCTTGTATACCTAATGTTTCCCAACATTAAAACAAAATAATTCAAATTTACTTTTTATTTCATTTCAAAATATGCAATACAATTGAATGTTTAAAAAAAACAAAGCAAAACCATAATAAAAATATACATAAATGCATAAAAAGCCGCAAAAAAAGCAGTGTATATACGTGTGCGTGTGTGTGTGTATGTGTTTGGTGGTTGCATTTGGAAAGTGTGTTGTCTCAGTCCTCTGTGTACTCCTGCAGCAGGCATCCTGTTTTGGGATAGAAAAAGATCAAAGATTAGGGCAGTGCAAACCATAGACTGTAAAGCAATATGGACGTAGTGTCCGTGAACGTCACCCGAGGTTTTTGAAAAGCTTTTTTGAAGCCTAAATGGACGGGCTGTGAATAATTAATTATTATTAATTTGTAATGTATTATGTCATTAAAGGATAGTTCACCCAAAAATTCTGTCAGTAATTACTCTCCCTCATGTTGTTCCAACCCGTAAGACTTTCGTTCATCTTCGGACACAACAATGAATGTGATTAAATCTGAGAGCTGGATCACCCTCCATAGGTTTCTAAGGGATTGGAACTTGAACAGCCCCGAAAAGTTATTAAAGAAATCATTAAAAGAGTCCAAGTGACTACAGTGCTCAATCTTAAAGTTTATAAAGCGACGAGAATACTTTTTGCGCGCAAAAACAAACAAAATAATGACTTTATTCAACCATCTCTTCTCTTCTATGTCATTCTCCTAAGCTGTTGACGTAGTGTAACAGCGCAGCACTTGTGGTTTCTACGTCACACGTAGGCTCACTATTGACCAATGCTGGTCATGTGTGTGATGCATGTGACGTTCAACCAGAAGCGTTACGCAATTACACTACGTGAAATCTCCAGGCCCAAAGAGAATACTTGAATAAAGTCGCTATTTTAGTTTGTTTTTTACACTCAAAAAGTATTCTCATCGCTTGATAAACTTTAGATTGAGCCACTGTAGTCACTTGGACTATTTTAAACGATTTCTTTAATATTAATAACTTTTCGGGGCTGTCAAGTTTCAATCCCTTAGAAGCCTATGGAGGAGTGATCCAGCTCTCAGATTTAATCAAAAATATCTTAATTTGTGTTCCGAAGATGAACGGAAGTCTTACGGGGTTGGAACGACATGAGAGTGAGTAATTACTGACAGAATTTTCATTTTTGGGTGAACTATCTCTTTAAACGTTTTACGTAAATATGATATGGAAACAAAAAATGCTGGCGAACAGCAATGCCGTTCTTGCTTAAATAAGAGTGGTGCGTCTCTTTTATAAAAAACACTATTGACAGTTTTGTGAATAGATCACAATATAGACTGAGGAATAAACTGAGTCCTGCACATGTCGGTTTCGTGAATATTACCTTTCTGCTCGTCTCCTCAGATCTTTTAAAGGTGCAGTGTGTAGCTTTTTGGCGACATCTAGCGGTTAGTTTGCGAGTTTGCACTAAGGGCTCAGCCACTGCTCACCCTCCCTTTCGAAGAAGCTACGGTGGCTAAAACGGGACAAACATCGTCGTCTAAGACAGCAGAGAATAGCCAGAGTAAACCAAGCCACAGCTAACATGGAGTACCACGTCCATTATAAACCACATCATGGATAAAGTTTACAAAGCCATAGTCAGGTGAGGATCAAGGGTCTTAATACATAATATAATAATATTGGTCTGAGCTGTCGACACGACCGATCTCGTCACAGTTGTTGTAAATAATAGTAATCTGATTGTCTCACGAACGTAACCAGCACATTCTCCCCACATAGCAAACCCATAATACAGCGAGGGAGTAGAACCACATGAAACTATGCAACTATATATTTTTTCTAACAGGGCAGTAAAAGTTTAGCTGGCTAATATGAGCTGTTACAGTGGCTGAGCTGGTTAAAGCCTTGTTTATACTCGACGCAGTCCGCATGAGCCCAAAGGTGCGTGCGGCAAAAATGATGTGATTGTAATAACAGCATGCGTGCCTCCGCATCCCAATAGACACCACTTATTACACACAATAGCCCTTTTTCTCTGATTTCGGAAACTCGATCGACTTAAAATGCTTCCAAGATCGACGGGTTGGTGATTCCTGTAACTGTTTTCCGGTCAATGACAAGAGTAGCCTACTAATCAGCTGTCTCACGAACGTAACCAGCACATTTTATCCCCACATAGCAAAGCCATAACACAGCGAGGGTGAAGAATTAAGTTACATGAAACAATCCAACTACATATTTACACCACTGACCAGTTTATGACTAGCTTCTTCTAGCTTTCTGCGGCTTCTCTTTCAAGGTAGTGACGAAACGCGCTCTGTAACGCTGTTTGTTCGCTGTTTGGCTACGGTAGGAATATGACGTCATAATATGGCGGCCTTCATAGAAGGGCATTCCCGCGCTTATGTAGATATAAATGCCTAATTCTAAGGTAATAAAAACATTACGGTTTATTAAGTAAGTTCTTTATACACAACTGAACACATAGTTATGGATGTCATATTGCATTTATGTTAATAAATAGTCAAAAATGTTACACACTGCACCTTTAACTTTTGTGCCATGCAGACCTTGATCTCAGTGCCTCCGATGCCTGGGTGCTCTTTTTGACATGGTCTGTAAGAAATGAGATTGATTACATTAAAATTTGCAAACAAGTTTGACATGACGTGACATAACTGCCAGATTCAAACTGTGCTTTCCACGCTATAACTGGCGCTGACTGACACGCTCAGCGCTTGTCATATATAATAACTATTGATAAAAGATATTCAGACATGCTTACCAAATATTAGCTGCACCTTTTGTAGGTCAAGGCTCTTTTTTCACCAACAACCCCTTTTTTTCCGTCCATGCTGCCATCTCTTCGAAAGAGAAGATGGAGTCCATAAGAGTTCTGGTTAACTTTTTGTAACCCTTACATCTTTGAGCATGATCCAAAGCAACTGGGTTCATTAAGTCAGTCACAGACTTGTTCTGCAAAGAAAAAAAAAAAAAGAAAAAAATCTTCGTCAGGACAGAAACCGTGATCTTTTCAACGTTATTGCATATTAGGTGAGGTTTATACGTTGGAGCTGTGAGTGTAAATTTTAGCATACAAGTATTATGCTCGAGTCTTGTTACTCTTTTACCTTCATAGTTATTCCAGAGTTTTGGGGTAAAATGCGAGAAATCTCCTTTAGTGGACTTAGATATGCTGGGCACTACTCACTGAACTATAGAAATGACTTGATTGCTCATGACGTCATGTAAATTGAAGTCACCATATTCTATTGAATTAATAGGAAATCATCTGACTTTAATGAGAAAACATGACCTAACGAGTCAGTGTTTTTTATATTTGAATACTATACATTCTAACCATGTAAACATCGAAAACATTTCTGATTATTATCAATGTTGAAAACAGTTGTGCTGATTAATGTGTTTGTGTAAACCATTGTAACAGTTTAAACCATTTTCCCCCCCTCCAGGATTCATTGTTAAATAGACCACAGGCATATGAAGGGCAGTTTACACTAATGTTCAAACATTTGAGGTCAATGATAGATTTAAAAATAAATAGAAAAAAAATAAGAAATTCATATTTTTACTCAGCAAGGATGCATTAAATTGACCAAAAGAGAGAGTAAGGATTTCTGTTTCAAATAAATGCTGTTATTTTAACCTTTCTATTCATCAAATAATCCTGAAAAACACAAAAATATGAAGCAGCACAACTGTTTTCAACACTGATAATAATCATAAATGTTTTTTGAGCATCAAATCGTCATATTAGAATAATTTATGAAGGATGATGTGAAGCTGTGATGCTGAAAATTCAGCTTTGATCACAGGAATTAATTGCATTTTACAATATATTCAAATAGAAAAAAGTTTTTTATTTATTTATATTACTTCACAATTTTATTGTTTTTAATGTTTTTTTTGAGGGGGGGTGGGGGGGGTGGGGGGGGGGGGAAGGCTGAACACAAGAGACATAAACATTTGTACCAAGACAATTAGTGTATGTTTGACATTACTGTATGTTTGGCGTTTGACTTACTAATCATATGGTTCATCAATAGTGCTTAAGAGATGATGATCAGCTCTACTCTGCTATGGTGCAGGGCATCAGCACTGAAAGATCTAGGAACACAACAAGCCATTTGTCACTGAGCCAACAATGCAATGCCAGGTTTATTAAAAGGAAAGAAGCTACAGCCGAGGTGAAATGCAGAAAAGAGAAAGAATTTAAAGAATATACAGAATATAATTTCTTAACTAGGATAACAGAATTTGTTTTTGGATTTATTATTCATTTAATTTTGCTCATACAGTGTAACTTCGTTTGGATGTCAAAACCTTCTTAAAATAAACAATTTAAAAACAAAAAATTGAGAAATAAAATGAGCTTATTTAATGAGCTTCCTCGGCTCACCTGTGTCCTAACGTTAACGTACTTCTCCGGCAGCAGCTTTATTCAGAAATGTTGACGTCGTGGAGCTTTCTCTCTGTTATGGGTTATTTTGTTACTACTGAAATCACAGAACATTTTTTAGCTAATCAAAATATGTTTAACGTTACCACTGAGCTAAGTTAACGTTAGTTTCAGCCAATTTTCTTGCTCCTGAACATCCCCCATAAGTTATGTTTACGTTTGTTTTAAATAAATAAATAAATAAATAGCTCACTTCCAAGTAAAACCTTTACAAAACATCTCATCGACACATAAGAGGTGATTAAAAGCCCAAACTTTAATAAATAAAAGTTCAACCGAGTTAACGTTACGTTAGCCTAACATTAGCTAACGTTAGCAGCTACCTCTTCTGAAAACGGTTGAGATCCTAACGATCCTAACGGACTTTTTCCTAAGACACTACACCATGTCTATAAAATAAAATTTTAACCGAGCCGTGTCAATTACAAGTAAGAGAAATGTCAAAAACAGTTGTGAGTATTATTCGTGTGATTTTAGAGACTAATCTCACCTGAAAAAAACCGTGAGTTGAAACAACACCGAGAGAGGGAGTTTTGTTGCTTACCAGTAGCAGTTGTCCCGCGCCGTTTCCATGGCAACTCTGCGCGCTGGCCGCTCCAGTGTTTGAGAGACTCGAAAGTTCACGCGCATGGCATTGATTAAACCACGTCGAAATCATGCAGCACTTAAAATGAAAAGTTTATATATCCACTTTATTTTATTTGAAAACGTGCTTGCAATATTTTGTATAACATCACTTTGCTTTTGATTTTATTTTTAATATAAATAGCCTATATAAAGCCAGTCTTTATAGTGCTTTCAGATTATCTTTCAATGGTAGGCTACACACACAAACTACTGCCTTCATATTCTATTTACAAAGCACTTTTCAGGACATCTTTATATATATATAGTGCTTGTAAATAGAATATGAAAGCAGTAGCCTATTGATTATATCAAATATTATACTGTTGATTATGTAAAATATATTTATAATATAGCTTTAGAAATGGTAAATAGTGTTGAAATAAAAGTATTGAAAAAACTCACTTGATTAAAAACTATACGCTACATTATCATTAAAATATTTTCATGAATATTTTCACATTAGTAGGCAAATGTGGGCCTAGGCCTACACATGCATTATACGCTTTGTGGTCTATGCATTTTGTGTGAATAAGGCTATTGAAGCTAAAAATGTACAGTATTTGTGACGTGGTAAAATAATTCACATCTTAAAACCTATTACAACGTGCAAATATATTTCACATGAGCTCCACATTATTACCTATAACATGTTTTCCACATGTGCCACGTGTTCCATTAAGTTCACATGTGGTGACATGTTGTTCACATGTGATGACGTTGTTCACATGTGGTCGAACATTACTCACATGTGGTGACATGTTGTTCACATGTGGTGAATTATTGTTCACATGTGATGAAGTTGTTCACATGTGGTCGAACATTACTCACATGTGGTGACATGTTGTTCACATGTGGTGAAATATTGTTCACATGTGATGACATGTTGTTCATATGTGGTCACATGTGGGCACATGTGGTCACATGTGGGCACATGTGGAAAACATGTGATAACATGTGAAATTCATGTGTTTTTTCTGTAAGGGGTGATACTTTTTTTTGATGAATAAAAAGTTTTAAAAAGACCAGAAGCTTTTTAAAATAGAAATTTTTGTAACAATGTTTTTTTTTTTTTGAAGGAAATTAATACTTTTATTCAGCAAGGATGTGTTAAATTGATAAAAAGTGACAGTAAAGAATTATACTTGGAAAGACCTCTCAGCCAATCAGATTTAAGGAACAAAAGATACTGTTGTATATAATATAATATAATATATTTTATTAACATATAGTTCTTGAGAAGTATTCTTTACTGAACATATAACCATTAAAGAAAATGCTCTGAACATATACTTTCCTTTCTATCAGGAATGGTTAATAAAGCACTCAGATAGTAAACTCCTTTCATAATAAGCAAAATGCCCTTTCTATTATGGGATGCTCAATGTAGTTTATTGTGTGTCAGACAGAAAGGGGTTTTATGTGGCACATTAAGTAAAGATCATACTTTAAACAGTTTTTTTTTTTAAAAAGTGCATTAAATGGACCTAAAACTCTCGTCAGATGTTTTATGCACCATTTACACATGGTTGAGAGAAAGTGCTCATTTCTCTCATTTCAATTAACAGTTTGAAAATACAAACACTTGCATGAAATTGAACATTTATGCCAGAGCCGCTTTTCGAATGATTCATTCTGCTCGTATATGAGTCCCAACGTGTAAATCCATGACCTCGCCGGAGAGAAGCTTCCTAATCAGTGTGTCTGGATACGGCTACAGCGTCGAGTGCTTGAGTTAAATCAAGAGGAATCAGGAACTAAAGGAGGAATCTCAGAGGGGATAAGTACTCTCTGAATCCGAGTACAGATGGGGTCTTGCATGAATGTGTGTGAAAAAGCTGAAGGAACTGCTCTGTGCCTTGAGAGCATGAGGGGAATTTCTGTTTAGCAACTACAAACTTCACAGTGGTGGTCAAAATAAAAATGGACATGCTGAGAGCCTGCAGTGTAATTCCCCAAAGGCTTCTCTTATAAATAGGCAGGGCAGTAGTGTTAAAGAAATGGTCTATTATGGAGGGAAGAAAAGTCCACTAGCAAAGACATTTGCTTGCTCCACACCAGTCTCAAATCTAAACCTTTTTGCTCTAATTTGTCTATAGTAAAATATAGTTTAAAGGGGATATGCCCAAAGGCTTGATTTAGGTTCTCCTAGAATAGGTTTTCATGTTTGAATGTTCAAAACGCATTATTTATATCACATGTTTTACATTATTGCAGCACCTCTCTTCACAGTCTGTCAGTAACGCTCTGTTTAGTTCCTGTCTCAATGAATGAAGCCCCTCCTCCTGAAAAGCGCACTGTCCTGTGATTGGTCGGCTGGACGTGTGTTGTGATTAGTCAACCTTTCAGAAATGTCACAGCCCTTACCATAACCGCCAGTATCAATACGCTAGCACAACTAAACCAGGCCTTGTCCCTTTTTCTGCATATGCCTTTGGCGGTAATTACTGTATTTAATTAGGAATATTTTGACTTGTACATTTAAAACTCAAGACTACCATTGAGGCGTTTCAGGGAGTTCAGAAACAGTGCTGATATAGAGATTAACTCCTTATGACATGACTTTGTGCTTTGTGTCATGCTCAAACAGCAACTTTACACACTGAAGAAAGTTGAAAATGTAAACAATCATAATAGAACCCCTTTATTTAGCATGTATGAATTGGAAAACAGAAGGATTCCAAAGTAACGCAAATGATGCCGAAATATCCCACCAGACATTAACATTAAATAAAACACATAATCATGAACACATAAACAGGCTTAATTATTTCAGTCTTTTTGTGACAATGACATGAATTAAACGGATTTGGAGGATATAAATAACCAGAGCGTTTATCTTGGCATAATTAGCTCTGATCCCTTTTTTTCCTTCCCAACAATTAGGTATATCTTGTCTTTCTCCCCCCAAGCACAAGCCTCTATGGCGCCAGAGTGAAATGAATAAAACACAGCGGTTCACGTGTCATTTTTCTAAATAAGGGCGAAATATAATTGAGTCAATGAGCAGTTAGTTAACCTACTTATTCAATTTGCCTCTGATCAAGCTGCACATGCAGAAACTACACATCACACTGGCAAGCCAGTAACATCAAGACATCAAACAACAGCAAGATCAATACAAATGATCTTGTGACACGTTTATCATATTGTCCTCTCAACGTTACATTGTATGTGATATGGAAAATAGGCTGGCGATAGCTGAGTCACATTGAAAAGAATCTAGCCTATATTTTTTTAACTCTAAATGCATAGTGAACATTTGCAAAACATGCCTTGAAGATCCTGAAAAACACACCGTCATCATCACAGAAGCCTTTTTCTGATCCTTTATCAAGTGAGTTCATTAACTCTCCACTTGCACGGCCCATGGCAGTGATCTTTCATGCAATAAACTGGGCAAGGAGACACATTTTAATCAATATCTGCTCCCATGATGTTTGTTCAGGTCACATAAGCATACGGCCTTTTTATGATGAAACCACAACCCTATAGCTCTAAAGTTGAGTATTCTCATATGATGTGCTTTGTCAGTCTAGTTCAATATGTGGAACTCTTAACATCCATCTCAGACCGCAATCTGGTTCAACTGTTAGTGTGATGCCGCTTAGCGCATCCTTGTCCAGGACATCATTTCACAGTCAGCAATCAATTATTCATTAACTTAAGTTGCTCCAAGGTTCAGAGGTCCCCTATCAGCCCTCAAAGTGCTCTGATTCGAAATGCGTCTGTGTGACCAGTGCTGCTCCGTGACAAAACTTCCAAGTGATGTTAAGTTGCACAGCTGCAAGGGTCTCTTTCATTTAAACCCCTGTGAAATGAAGCCAGGTGGACCGGTTCATTCAGTACAGGTCCTCAAGATGACCTAATCATCTTAAATAATTAAAACATTGGTAGGGTATATTATCATGCAGGAACAATGCTTCCAAACATGGGCAATATTCTCTGAGGCATAACCCCTACCCCTAACATTAAAGGCATGCTTATAATGTGTGTAGATCAGCCTAATAGGTAAGTCACCGTCCACTGTGATAGCTTCCAAGCCATATTTGCATCCATATCCAGCTTTTGATTTGCATGGGGGGAAAAAAACAATAAAACCACGCTATTCATGCAATGCATTAAAGACGCACCCGCATTTTGCTTACCTTGCGTTTAAGTTAGCAGGTCAGACTCGCATTCCCGTACTGAAAATATTCAATATTCCTCCGGGCAGAGGGTTCGGTGCGCGTGCGGACGGTCCGTTACTCGCCGCTGTTTGAGATCCGACAGCAGCTCTCAGGATTCCCTCTGTCCCAGCCACGCGTTTCCATTGGTCCGCGGATCTCCCCGCAGCACCTTACCGGGAGGAGGGGCAGAGATGCGCTCTTACACGCGACAACACGCAAATACATCCGAAGAACGAATCTGCTTCTGCATGAATGAATATACAGGTATGTTACAGTGGTTTAGGAGTTGTTTAGCGCGTGCAATGCGATGACATGCTGATACGGGATCTGAAACGAATCTACAGTGCTTTGAGACAAAGGAGCACTGATGCTACTTTTCCCCCTTACAGTATGTTGGGGAATAAACAGAAACGAAATTACTAGAATGGATGCCAGTCACTTTGCTGAAAACTGCATTATAGTAACACACGGATAAAGCTTTTGTATCTACCTAATTAGAGTCAGGTGGATATATTAAAGGATCTAAAGGAGAAGAAAAGAGGTTAATAAAGTGATTGTCATCAGAACATGAGGGTTATAAAAATAGTCGGTAGTTAGTAGATTAAAATGATACTCGCATGTGGTGACGTATCCACAGTGTAAATGGCCGGGTTATACAAGACTGACTTACAGTTGTGTACAATACAATGCATAATAATGCAATTTTCTGTGGAATCGATTATAGCCTATTTTATCTTTCATTACAACAGACAGTGATGGATGGATGGATGGATGGATGGATGGATGGATGGATGGATGGATATAGATTAACTGTTGACATACTGTATGGCAGGCTTGTTTTTCTACTCAATGCTGCTGCATCACAATCATTTTCTTTACACTATGCAGTTGTCATTATAATGGATTATATACACCCTAAAATGTTTTGCAGTGGACAAGTAGTAATAACACCAAAAAAGAGAAAACACTAATTTTAATGTCAACACTTTAAACAATTATTCAAATTGATTGTTTTTTCCTTTTCCTAGTCATTCATTAAAACACAGAAAACTAATCACTGGACCTATTTTTTTTCAGCCTTGTGGTTTCAGTGTTGTCACTAAAACATTGTCATCATCCATTTAATATTCGGAAAAAAAAAAAATTATCACACTTTGGGGGTTATTTTTTTTTTATCTGGCTCAGACACTGTTTTGGCAGCCATGAGTGTTATTTTCACAGCCTCCGGTGTCAACTCAGACTCTGTGCAAATGAATGCAGTGTAACTTTGCAGACTTTGCAGACACATTAGCAAGCAGGCCTACAGGAATATGACTTCAAAAACTGCATAAAAACATGCATGCCTCTCCAAATCAAAGTCTTAAGTAATAAACAGTTAGATCCATGGAAACAATCACACAAAGGAGGACACTAGAATTCCTGTTTCTGGAGCATGAGATTTTAATTATGTTCAGCACCTTGGCCAGCGACCACAAAAACGATTACAAAGAACTGCTGCATCTCAGATCATCTTGAGCAACCACATCATTATATACACAGCGAGATCCATTGACGTACACAGATGAAACTGCAAATCTAACAGCCTACAGTGATGTCATGGTAATATTTGCATATTACACAGTGATTGGTATATTAAACATTATCTCTCTCTAGAGCACAAGTCTTGACTGCTAATCTCTCTCTCTCTCTCTCTCTCTCTCTCTCTCTCTCTCTCTCTCTCTCTCTCTCTCTCTCTCTCTCTCTCTCTCTCTCTCTCTCTAAGAGAAAAAATATTTGAATTTTTTGGATAACTATTTAATATGTAGTAGTAAAAATAAAAGTATTTATTTATTTTAGAAAAAACTGTGTGTGCGTATTTTTTTAATAATATTATATTTTATAATATTATATTTACAAATACAGAGTCTGGTGTGACTAGACCCAAATGTACTTTATAACAATAATAATAACAAATACGTATTATGAATTATATTATTATATTATACATTTCGGGTACCCATATATCCACTAAACAGAATCTCAACATTATAATTCCACTGAACCGGTTAAAATATACTCTGATTAATACTTTCATTTATACAAGAATCTTGCAATAATATATATATATTATATCATTTTAAAAACTTCATTAAGCATGCTTCCCATATGAATCTCTGATGCAAGTTTCAGCAACAGTGCTGAAAGCACGCCTCAATACATTTTGCATCATTCATTCTGTACAGATTCAATAAAGCAGCCGAGAGACTGTCCCCCGCCACTATGCTCTACAATTGTAGATGACAGTGATATAAGCTATGAATGAAAGTGGTGATTTGTGATGGGCACAACACATCTGCTGGAGGGTAATTTTAGTAAGTAAATGATTATTTAAAAAGGTATTGTGTGGTATTGACTTTAATTTCTCCTTTAGTTTGAAGTTAAATATGATAGAGCAAAGCGAGAGCAGCCCCATAATTATAGAAAAGAAGCATTTTCCATTACATGGTTGAGTAATGACTGCTTAGTGTCTGATGCGGTAATAACATAAAGAGCCTTCAACCTCACACAAGGCTCCACACCTTCATAAGGCAAATTTCATCAATCAGCACAGTTTAGAGTTATTTCTAAATAACAGTATAGCACTGGTAAGCTCAAAGCTATTTCCATGAATCACAACCATGGTTATATTTTCATATCATGCTCGCATGTTTGTTTCATGCGTTCATAATTTGCACACTCTGGGACAGGCAGCAGGGACATTGATATTTACTCAAGCTATCACATGGCCTTGTAATACACAAGGCACATCACAACACGTCTCCGTCACACAGTGTGTCCTGGCAATGGCAGGACTGAACAAAACCGAAATCAAATTTCCACTGAGGCTTGTGTCAAATCACAGCTAAAGGTCACCTCTGAATTTAGTGTGCGGTCACAGCCTCCACCTCCCATGTGTAGTTTGAATCAGAGGACAGGAAAAAAAAAAAATGTGCTAGCTATTGAATCCGGGAAATGTGTCCCCACACAGCTGTCCTCTGCCTCTCTTGCCTGGGCCTAAACAATTCTCCAAAACGATTGGTTGACTTGAACATTATATCATGCTTAAAATTTCAGTAGTAAATAATTTACTTGACAAGTCATCATTTACTCACACTCATATTTTAATAATGTGCTGATCATTCTTTTTGACACAATAAGAATTTAAGGACACAAAAGCATTATTAAAAGTATTATAAAACCAGTTCATATAACTTGTGATGACTTGTAATGTGTTGATGCTCTTATTTTGTTGTGTTATTTTTGTGTACTTATGTGTACGGTCAGTCATGGGACTGTTTTTATGTGTTTTATAAATAAAAGAAGTAGAACTATAACTTCATTAATTTTCACATCTTCAGTAGACTTGGTTCTCAAACCTGTCCTAGGGACCCCTCGCCACTGCACATTTTGTATGTCTCCCTCATCAGACACACCCAATTCAAGTCTTGCAGTCTGTACTAATGAGCTGATATGTTGAATCAGGTGTGTTAGGTGAGAGAGACATGCAAAATGTGCAGTGGCGAGGGGTCCCTAGGACAGGTTTGAGAACCACTGATCACACACGGAACATTCCACTTCCATTTCCATGGAAGGGGGAATGTCCTCAACCATCACCAATGTGTAGCATCCACCTGGATGATGCGACGGCAGCCATATTGCACCAGAACGCCCACCACACACCAGCTTACTGGTGGAGAGGAGACAGTGAAGCCAATCAGTATATATGGAGATGATCAGAAGACCATGATGGACAGAGGCCAAAGGGCAAATTTAGTTAGGACCCACACAGAGCACAGGGTGAGCGCCTCCTGCTGGCCTCACTAACACCTCTTCCAGCAGCGATCTGGTTTTCTCTGGAGTCTCTCATCCAGGTACTGACCAGCCTCAGCCCTGCTTAGCTTCAGTGGGCAACCAGTCTTGGGCTACAGGGTGATATGGCTGCTGGCGAATGTGTGATTAGTGTGTGAGAGAGCGTTTGCGTGTGAATTGCACCTGTCAGCATCTCTCTACAGTGAAGCTGAGGGTTTTAGTTACTAAGAAATACATGCTAGAACTTTTCAGTTTCTAAGCTATTTTATTGATAAATCACAAAACAGAGTTTACAATACATTTCTGCACTACTGAATGATAATGAGCGTGCACAATCTGTGCGTGAAATGCATCCTACTGTCTGTGTGTGTGTGTGTGTGTGTGTGTGTGTGTGTGTGTGTGTGTGTGTCCGTGCATGTGTGCATAATGCAGCAGCAGTTTAGAACAATGATTAACTTACCTGTACAATAAACTGTGTAAAACGTGCATTCACACGATCAATTTTGAGCATCCATATGGTATAATCAAACATTTTTTGTGGAGTGCTCTCTGCATGCATTTATTTGTCATTTTAACTGAAACAGAGCTTAGAAGTGGACTTCAAAGATGTCTTATCCTGTTGCGCCCTCTATAGGGCATGAATGATCGGCATCAAGCTTAAAGCTACATGGCAGAATTTTTTCGTACACAAATATAAATTCCAGGTGCTAAGCCAAGCGGCGCAAAATCAAGGATCGAGAGCACACTTCTGAGAGCTGAAATGCCAAATGGGACACCCTACGGACTTGTACACTCGGCGAACACGCGCAATTTAAGGCCACGAGACCGCGAGTCCACATGAAGTGTGCCATTTGGGATCCAGCCTTGGACTGACGGGTAGAAGTCTGCTGAGAAGCTTGCGGGCTCTGCAACATTTCGCCCGCAAAGGAGGCGCTCACGAGCACCTATCTGAAAACTAAAATGACAGTCTTGTGGACTTAACGAACATGCACAGGCGGTGGCCATTGTAAGTCCACGAGACTGCAAGTACACATGAAGTGTGCCATTTGGGACAGGGCCTATATAGAATGTATTTTTTTAATGGTTGCAAAGTACAGTAAACTCAAATTCGAATGTAGTACTCAGACAGTATGCAATTTTGGATGCAGCACATGTGTTAAACCTGATTTGGAAAAGAGAAGAAAATAAAATAAATATATATATATATATATATATATATATATATATATATATATATATATATATATATATATATATATATATATATATATATATTTTTTTTTTTTAATTTAATGTAATATGAAATTAAATGAATAAATAAATAATGAAATAAAACAAAACGAAACTCAACTCAACTCAAAACACAACAAAACAAATAAATAAATAAATAATCTGGAATCAGAAATGACTACTTTTCTCATGAACGCACAGTGAATAACGAAGTAAATTTCAGGCTTTAAAAGAATTTAAATATAGTGTATGAAATTATTAACCACTTGGACAAATTTTATGATTATTTTTGATGCTTGACAGCATAATAATGCTATGTTAACAATAAGTTTATAATATCAAATAATATTTATGTAACCATAAAAAATATGATTAAGCATTATTAAAGAGTACTCTTTATGGCACTGGTAATGCCTTGTAGATAAATAAAGTGTTCTAGGATAATTGTTGGGTATCATAAATGTTAGCACCTTTTACTGCTCGAAGCAAACATTTATGAGCTTGTCAGGGTGATTCACTGTCAATTTAACCGGCTTTTAGGAATGCTTTCTTGCCAGTAACCTGCCGGCAGATTAAACAGAAGTCTTTATGTCAGTAACCTATCAGCATATTGACAGTTTTTATGGCGCAGCACTGATTGGAATGGTTCACTGGAAAACTGTTTCTCCTTTCTGCGATGCTCAGTACAAGCAAAAGACGACCGTGGGGAATAAACACTCAGGTCGTTAGTGCATATAAAAAATGGAGGGAGTCAAAAATAAGAAATAATGCACCAATATTTCACAGGGTTATCTAGGAATTACCAGATTTCCCTGCTACGGCCTGTGCTAACTGCAGCCTACTAAAATGTTTTCAAAATGCAGTAAACAATGGAAGAGGATGAAAAACATTATAAGAATGAATATTTTATATCTGCATGAATTATTAATAGTATTCCTCCAAAAATGTCATAAGCAGGCCAACAACAAGCTCTTCGCTTTAAATTAAATAATCACTTTAAACAGATTGTTTTTTACCCAGAGCTATGAACTTACAGATTTAGTCAAGAAAAAACGAAATCCATGGGGGCATGATAGTTACCTCAGTTAAAGGATAAACTGTTCTTTTATAACCAAATGCACTGTGTATTATGGAGCGTGGATTCAGCTTAATGTTGATATGGGACTGTCTGCTTTATGTAATCCATCTAACACACTCCGGCCATCCATTTATTATGCCTTCTCAGGCTAATCCGCAACATCTAATTTCACATTCCGCATGGGGAAGAATAAAGATCGGTAAATGCTAAAATTGCCAATTAAATTACAGTTTGGCCTAGGAAAATTGCCAAGTTTAGTGTTTTGTTCTTCTCTCATATTTTAAATATCACTATGATTAAATATCATATATATACCCCTCATATTTTGATGGTTTAATCAAACTTGTAGGGTCAATTAAAACCCACACATAACTTTTGGCCACTATCATATACATGAATAAATGTAAGTAACTTTTAGTGTTTACAGTATATTCAACTACGCATCCATCAACCACTTCACCGCTAGTCTATAGGGCCTCCATGTGGTGAACACAGAGAATACAGATCTATTTCTCCATAAATGTTGCCGTCAATCTCCTAGAAATTAAGTTAAGGTTAAATGTAGAAGCAGAGTTACAAACCAATTACATCATTGCATATTTAATTATTTTAAACCATGACGTAGGCTTCTGACACACACACACCAAATACGTTTTTTTAGGTGCAAATTAAACCAATCTTGTGTCTTTCAGGGTAAGCTTTGAAATATGTGTATAAATACATACGTTTAAAACAGGCCAGACTGTTATGCATGTTCAAACACTGAAATTCTCCATGACGAAATTGGCCTTTGAAAGGCTCAGCACAGAAAATCTATTTTTGAATCCATCCATTCCTTTTCCCGCACAGAGTTCCTGTGGGAGGGCCACTATAAGGCATGGGAAAGTTTCCTTTCCCTCAGTTGTTTCTTTTTTTCTGATTAAGCGGCTGTGCTTCGACCACAAGTGCTTTTAAAACGCTCTCCTCACACGGATAACAGAAGATAAACATAAAACAGGGTTGACAGGTAAGACAGCTCATATATGATAAACTGTGGTTTAGAGTTTAGTCTATTGTGACAATGTAATGAGAGAGAAGCTACTTACTATAAATTAAATTCAAATACAAACAATATATTTTACCTGTGCTGCCACAATAATAACTTTTGTTCATAACCTAAACATCAGTTAATGATTGACATATCAGTGTGAACTTTGTAGAAATGATGAAAGAAGATATGTTATTCATATTTGGATATAGGTATACATGAACTTCTGAACTGCATATACTGACCTTAAACACGTTTTGGGACAGTTTTAGCTATAATTGTATAAGGGAAAGAACTTTTTTGTATATATATATATACTGTGGTATATATATTGTATATACCCTTACTGTGGACTACATGGGTCTAGTAGAAAGAAAGAAAGAAAAAGAAAGAAAGAAAGAAAGAAAGAAAGAAAGAAAGAAAGAAAAGAAAGAAAGAAAGAAAGAAAGAAAGAAAGAAAGAAAGAAAGAAAGAAAGAAAGAAAGAAAGAAAGAAAGAAAAGAAAGAAAGTTGTTTAGTGCTGTTTGATAAAGATGAATGCTGATAACCAGATTTCTGGCAGCGTTAAAATTGGAGAACTAAATTCTGTGAATTCATATTTCTTTATACATAACAGATTCAGACAGTTCCTTGAGCTAAACAGTGAAGGAGCATAATCTATTTAAGATAACCCCCTTAGCCAGATCTGCCTAGTGTGCATGTAAGCGAATGCAAACAAACCAGGCCTCCAGCCAAAGGAAATAAGAAAATAAATAAGCAAACAGATAAGACTTTTGCTAACTAGCAATGGGATGTTTACACAAATGCGAATCATTTCAAAGGGGAAGGCTGCGGCCAGAGGCTCGTGGACTTTCTGTAAAAAGACGGGCTTTCTCGTTAGAAGAATGTACATGTACAATGAACATGCATGATTACACATTATTAAACTCTCTGTCCATGATACTAACTCTCATCACACAGAGGCCAAAGCTGGTCATCCATGCTTAATCCTTGCTAGCACTGTTTTGAGGGTCATTGCTGGTGTAGCTCAACACACACACACACACATTATATATATATATATATATATATATATATATATATATATATATATATATATATATATGTGTGTGTGTGTGTGTGTGTGTGTGTGTGTGTGTGTGTGTGTGTGTGTGTGTGTGTGTGTGTGTGTGTCTGTATATGTAGCTACACCAGCAATGACCATCAAAACATATGTGTGTGTGTGTGTGTGTGTGTGTGTGTGTGTGTGTGTGTGTGTGTGTGTGTGTGTGTGTGTGTCTGTATCTGTATATGTAGCTACACCAGCAATGACCATCAAAACAGTATATACTGTATATATATATATATATATATATATATATATATATATATTATATATATATATATATATATATATTATATATATATACCCCTTATTTTCTTTTATATTGCTGCCTTATGTTAAACTACTTTCAATTTCTGTTTTTCACATAAATATACACTCCATACACCATAATGACAAAGCAAATAACTTTGCAACTTTTCAAATATATTAAAAATAAAAAACTGAAATATAAAAAATTTGAGATTTGCAATGGGAATGGGAATTCCCAATAAGGGAATTAAGCATGCAAAATTAAAAACCAACCGATAGTAAAATATAAAAATAATAATAATAGCATTGGCCTATAACAGAATATATATTGGGTGGCCTATAGTAAATTTTCCTGTCCAACCATTTTATGCCTAATATTATATAGTTCATTAAAGCTCATTAATGTTTACAGTTTGGCATAAAATGGCTGTACTAACAATGTGTGGGGATTTTTTTTAACATAGGCCATTCCCAATGGGGTTTGGAATCACTTCACTACATTTTACAACTGATCATAAAATTGTCTCACCTCACCAAATGTACAAATTGCCCTTGCAAAATAAAACAAAAAACAAATACAGCCTGCTTCAGTTACTGCAGGAACCTTTTTTTGTTTTGTTTAAAAAAAAAATCAGTCTGTTCCCCATTAAATCTGGACAACCTGAATGATCAGAGGAATTATTCTATGAGGTGGTCTTAAGAGTGACTCATTCTGTTATCTGGATAATTTAGAGGAAAATCGGCATGCTTCTATTATTGCTGCACATACTCAAGCCTGTGTTTCTGCCTGTGCAGAGGATGTCCAGAGCTGATTGGGGTTTTCTGGAGCACCTGCTAGAGGAAGGTCAGGAGTACTCAACAGGCGTGGGGCGTGTGTGGCTGACCGTGCTCTTCCTCTTCCGCATACTTGTTCTTGGCACGGCGGTGGAATCTGCATGGGACGACGAACAGTCTGACTTCGTCTGCAACACCAAACAGCCTGGCTGTGAGTCCGTCTGCTATGACAAGGCCTTCCCCATCTCCCACTTCCGGTACTTTGTTATGCAAATCATCTTCGTCTCAACACCGACCATTTTCTACTTTGGCTATGTGGCCTTGAGGACTAGAAATGAGAATAGGCAAGAGGAGAAGATGGAGCAGGAGGACAGAAGACAAAGATATAGAAAAAACAATGAGTGCAAGTTGGAAGTAATAAAGGAGGAAGATGAAGAGGGCGAGGAGAAAAAAACGCACAAGAACCGCAAAGCTCCAGAACCTCTAAAGCTCAAAGGGAAACTGCTGTGCGCTTACGCAACTAGCATAATGATGAAGGTTCTCATTGAAGTTAGCTTCATTGTTGGTCTATGGTTCTTTTATGGGTTTGTTATCGAGGCCAAATATGAGTGCGAGAGGTCGCCCTGTCCTCACACAGTGGACTGTTTTGTCTCACGGCCCACGGAAAAAAACGATATTTACCATATACACGCAGGTTATCGCCGTAGTGTCTGTTCTCCTCAACGTTGTGGAGCTTTTCCATCTCCTTCAGCTGGCAGTAACGCATCGACTGAAGAAGATATATCAGGCAGAGGATGAGATTAATAAACTTATTAGGGTGACTTCTTCTAGAACAGCACCAGCTAAAGAGCAACAACCATCATTTGAGCAAAGAAACCATCTCTTTCTTCCTGTAGCACATGACGGCTACCCTGCATCAGGCTTGGACTGGAACAAAAAAGATCCCCCGTTAACAGAGGACTTGCTCCCTAGTTACTCAAATTGCATAAGCAATGTGAAACCTGCCATAAAACAAAAAACATCTTCATAAAAAACACAAGACAGAAGACAAACCGAGTCATTATGTATGAAGAGCACAGGATGAGAACCAGAGCTCCAATTTGGGGAACAACCATGTGTAAATGAGCATTAGTGGTTTACTGTACATTGGAGAGCCATTTCCTTTGTTTAGATAGGCAGGGAAATGGCCTGTGCTTTGGGATGGACTGTCTTTTGTGATCTGTGGCCAGATAAGGGAGCCTCTCAAGTAGTGATTAGATCTGAGAGGCTCAAGGTCAGGAAATACTCAAACCACTGAGCCTAAGAGAAACAAGCACAATGTCAAAGCCAAGGGTGGGTTTAAGTCAAGTGCTGAACTGTATGATTGATATGGTACAGATAAGGTAGTATAATAATGTTCTGTAACTAAGACCAAAATCAAAGTCTAACTATACCAACCAACTGTATGTAGGCCTACTATTTTTAAAATGTATTTAAGAAGTTTTTTATATTTCATTTAATATTTATTTTTTTATAAATTTCATTAAAAGATTTGTTTTTAAACCACTTTTTGACTACTAAATATGATTAGCTCTGTGCTAGAGAGGTCGATATACATGCTCCATTGATGCCAATTCCACTTGGAACCATTCATGTCATCGGACTCATAATTATGCTTTTCTATGGCAACACTATAAAAAAAGAATTAGTGTAATTTGAGTAATCTTATTTCTCAACAGGAAGTATATGTGAATGTGCGAGACTTCCGATTTTAAATAGAAGAACAAAGTGCAGTGAACAGTAAAACTATGTGTGCTATAGACCAGTGCGTTTTTGATTACATAACATCAAGTAGTGTGTTTTTGTACAGCTAAAATAATTGTAAAATGGTCAAAACCCTAATACAAGCATAGGCGGAGAGCTTAGCCTTCCTCTGGCCACGGACTTGAGAGGGATTTTCTCACTCAAACCACTGCCTGCTGCTGCTTTTGATTGTTTTTAGAGGGAAAAGTTGCCCATGAATACTGGTCTAGAATTAGTTTTCATGCCTATTCGAGAAACAGATTTGCCAAACGATCCGGTGAGTATCTGTGTTTGCGCTATAACGAGCGTCAAAGATTTTTATTTACATTTAGCAATGTAACCAATCACAAACATATCTGTTGATTTCTTGAACCCAATAGCCAATCAGAGTTGTTAAAGTAAAATATTTGAGTGGATTCAAGTTCTGCACGCTCACATATCTTCTTGACAAGTGTAGAGATTATGGACCTAAGATATTCATTGTGCAGTTAGCTTAATTGAGGTTGCAAATCTACTAGATGCAGCTTTTTAGTGATTTTAGTGGGAAGGCTTTTTGAGCGCGTTCTGCATGCTGTATAGTATACTTGCTTTTATGTTCAAATGGTTGGTGTCAAACAGTGGTTTGTGAATGTAGATGCTTCATTAATTACTCACCCTCATGTCGTTCCAAACCCATAAGCCATTTACTCATCTTCAGAACACAAACTGAAATCTGAGAACTTCCTGTCACTCCATTGCCAGCCTACGCAACTACACTTTTAATCCCCAGAAAGGTAGTAAAGACTTCATTAATGTAATCCATGAGACTCCAGTGGTTTAACCTCAGTTTTATGAAGCAATGTGAGTTCTTTACCTGTGCAAACAGGTTTGTGCAACAACAATGTCTGCACTCGCGGCAACACAATACGTAATTATTTTGTAAATAATGTGGTAAATTATGTTTTTTTTTCTTTTTTTTTCCACAAACAAAGAACTTGTGTCGCTTCATAAAATTGAGGTTAACCCACTGAAATCACATGGATTACTTTAATGACGTCTTTACTACTTTTCTGGGGCTTGATAGTGGAAGTTGGGTAAGCTGTCAATGGAGGGACAGAAAGCTCTCAGATTTCATTAAAAAGATCTTCAATTGTGTTCCAAAGATGAAAAGAAGTCTTACGGGTTTGGAATGAAATGAGGGTGAGTAAACAATGACAGAATTTTCATTTTTGGGTTTAACTAGTCAATTATATGAATTATTAAACAGAAATATTTCAAATATTACTATGCTGGAGCCACTGCCATTTTGAGTGTCCACATGACCATATAACCAAGATAAGCTCAATGGAAAAATGTGCATCTAAATTTTTGCAAAACCCCCAAAATTTATAGGCGTTAAATTCATACAACCAACACAATAAACAGTTGCCAGATTCACATTCATTTGGATAAAACTGAACTTGCTTTTAAGTGCAACTCTCTAGATATTTCACTTTGAAAGTGTCGCAAAATGTAGGCTAGCTACAAGAAGACACGTAACAAAAATTTCACCACAGGCACTTTTTTTCCCAATGAGCCAGGGTTACATAGAACTGCATATTAGCATACTGTAGTTTAGCAATCACCGACTGTGCAAGTACCTACAAAATGATATATAAAACTTACAAAATGAGCAGTTCCCTATTAAACACTTCATAAAATACACTAAAAAAATGCTTAATATTTATATGAACAAATGGGGAAACTGCTTCATTACCTCACTTTGATGCTATTTGTTGGTTGTTTCAAACTATTTCCAAACTTTTTGGAATAGATAGCCTTCCTATATCATCAAGGCCTTCACTTTCTTGCCTTGCCATGAGTACAGAACATTCCACAGCAGTCATTTTTAGCAATTTTGAGCAGTCTGAACAATGATAAGAACTTAGCTGTAGCAGGAAAAATGGAAGTTGGGACAGTTTTTCCTGAAAGGGCAGCATCAAAACAATACAATAACAAGAACAGTGCTCCCCCCCCCCCCCCTCCCTAAAAAGGTATGTTTTGCTGGCTAATGGAAACCGTGTTTTATTAGGGTGTTATCTGCACTGTTAGGCTCTAATCTATGAAAGATTAATGAGTCTTGTGCTTGTGGGTTTGCCAACCATAACCTGTAGTCTTTGCCCAATGCATAGTTCTCTCTATCGCAGCTGGTCTGCACGAACAGTTAGCCTGTCAACTCTTGCCAATACAAGGCATCAGAGGTGCAACACAAGATGTGGGGTCAGCAAACAGCTGGTGAGGACTAACCTCTTTAGTTCCTCTCAGTTTCCAAGCAAAAAGAGAAAGACGGCGAACAAGAGACTGACTGGTGGACTATCAAACTCTCTCAGATAGGGTGGAAAAAATCCCTTGTACATGGAGTGTTTCCTTTTGTTTTTCTTCAGCCTACCACCTACAAAAGCTGAATCGTGGAGTTGCCAGCTGCACTTTAATATGCCCACACATGCATCACACAGACTAGCAAACTTTTAAAGGCAAACAGATGTTTGTCATTTTAGATAAGAAAAAACACCAAAAGTCATGGATACAGTGGATACATGGATACTTGCTGAATACAGTCTTTTTTCTGACAAAGGTCATTCTATTTGTGAAACCCAGCTGGGACACTGCCTGCCAGCTTGCCCTTAGGTGATCTGCACAGAGTTGCGGCATTGAAAATGAGCTGCCACTCAAGCGGGCCGCTTCCTGCATCCAGATATTGTTGTTCCAAGTACTGTTGATGTGTTTCCTTTTCCCTGCTTACCAACCTCACACAGGACATACAAACTGTTTACTCCTATGAACTGTACGTACATTAGAAGCTGCAGTCTGTGCTGAGTGTGGGTGTTTTCTGGATGAGAGATGACTTCGAGTGGCCAGTCAACCTGGTTCCCATGGGGACTTAAGACTGAGTGCCAAACTTCTTTCTGTAGAGGATCTGAAGGCCGCAGTGTCAGGCAAATATGCCAGTGTATGCGGCGCAAATCGGTCACATGTACTTCCTGCCAGCTGAACTGATTAAAATCCATGTCTTCTCAGTCATAGCCACAACAAGAAGTCAAAAGAACTCCACAGAAGGAAAACAGAGGCCTAAAAATAAGAATGTTTAGTTAGAGCATTGCCATTGAAAATTAGTGTGTTTATGTTTCCGCAGAATGTAAAGAAATTACACTAAGGTTCAAAAGTTTAAGGTTGGTTTTTAAATGTATGTAAATGTAAGGTTGGTTTTGTAAGAAGTATCCAAAAATACAGTAATACTGTGAAATATTAATTGCAATTTAAACTGATTTAAAACTGTTCCTTCATTTAAAATGTAATTTATTCCTCTGATGGCAAAGCTGAATATTCAGCAGACTTCAATGTCACATACCGCTGCAGAAATCATTCTAATATGCTGATTTGGTGCTCAAGAAATATTGTTTCCTACCCCAAACTTTAGAATATAGTACAGATTAAAGTGTCTTTTAAAACATGGTAAAAGTTCAGTTAGGTTCAACTAGTTAAAGGGATTGTTCACCCAAAAATGAAAATTCTGTCATTATTTGCTCACCTTCTGTTGTTCCAAACCTATATTCCATTTTTTATTACGTGGAAGATATTTTTAAGAATACACACAATAAGTGAGTGGAAACCAATGTTGTTTGAACCCCACTGACTTTCAATGACTTTCTGTCTTTCCCAGAGTTTGGGTTTGGAAAGAATGACCGAACTATCCCTTTCATACATTAGGAACTAAAAATGAACAAACTGTTAAGTAGAACCATAAAAAATAAAGTCTACAGCGTATTGGTTTATAGAACAATTGCCCAGCTGTCAGGTGGTCAAATAAACTCATAGTTAGCTGAATCCTTAACATAGTCAACCTGGAGGAAATATCTTATCTGCTTCCTGATTTTTCCATTGGTCACTCCAGGCAATGGCTAAAAGGCTAGTTCCCCCTTACAATGGACCAGCGGTGAGCATTGTTACATTGTTTTTGGTGAAATCCCACTTGCAGCGTTCCAGGATGTCATGACCAGCTCCTCAAACCCGTTCTATCGCCATATGAACAGCTCATCTTAAAGAGAGAAACAGATGAGTCATACATTTCTTCTTAATCTAGATAAGGAGCTGATCAAAATGTACATTCATACAGGATAGAAGTGAGTTTTTTTTATAACATCTTGACTAAAACCATGACTCAGATTTCAAGCTTAAAGCAATACAAATGAAACTAATAAAAACATTGCCTTACGCTCAAAAATAATCAGGCCCTTGTGGCATTTCCCCCCCAACCTTCAATATACCATTTTGTGATTAATCCCAGCATACAAGTATCAATATTATTATCAATATTTGAATATTGAATATTTGCCAATAATAGTATTTTCTTACAAATTACATTATTGTGATTAATTTTATAAGTATCAGTATTAATGATCAATATTGAAAATCATGATTATTTCTTGAAAATAATAAAGATGAACCATAGGAATGACATTTTTTTTTTCTTACAAACATGCCAAAGTAAGTTATAGGACACATCAACTTCATTTCAGTAACGTATATCAAAATATCTGGAATGGGACAATGGGGTATTGATAAGACCCTAGGGGCCCATACTGAGGGAAATGGAAGTCAGTCTTGGAACTCTCTAAAAAGTTTCAAAGGAGGACAGAGCAAACTGGTTGTGGGAACTGAACAGTTGAGCCCATGGGAAAGGGGAGGATTTAGAGTGTCTCTCCATTGTTTTTGTTGCTGATTGGAATCTACAGTGAATAATTATGCTGTAATTGTGCAGAGAGGCTGTACACATCCTGACTGAAGGGCTGAGGGAGGCTGGCAGGCGTCGTTCCTTCTTCCTATCACTCAGGAACAATAGGGCTGTTTGTCCTCTGGGACAAACTAGCACCTTTCCAGCACCAAACCCACAGACTCCTACCTGGTTAGGCACAAACAACCCAGACGACATCCTCTCTCACACAACTACTGGACGTATGGGAATAGACTCATACAAATACAGCAGGGCATCTGACCCACATATGACATTCTCGTAAGGCTGCATAATAAAATGAACCTCAGAGAGTATGTTTCAAATGCAGTCTGAGCAATTACAATCATTGACCACAGGAAAACTATACATTTCAGAACAGAATAACCCAAACAGTACTCTCTAGTTTCTAATTTGTCCAATTATAGCTTACTTCACTTTCACAGGTCAAATGTGTTTTGTGTCAAAAGCTGCTATAGATAGAATGACATGCATGACAAATAAAGCAGTGGTTTTTACCAGGGATCTGGGACTCACTTAGCCTGGTCCCGTCAGACTCTCGTACATTTCATTTAATTTGTACATAGAGTCTGGCACCTCTCCATTGACAAGTGTTAACTTCCTTGTAGTCGAGAACTCTATTGAAGTCTAAAACTATTGGATCTGCCCAGAGTCACTCTGGATCTGTCATAACCAATCGCTAACGTTTGGTCGTGATGCATGTCTTTTCCTTAACCCGTGGGGAGGAGGGCCACAACATCATGGCCACCAACAAAACTAAGCAAAGATTGTTCTTGCTCTGACTTTAACTTCTTGATATTCGGCAGCGTTGCCACAACGGAACGAATGGCTTCGCTCGCATCTTTCTCCACTGCCATTACTGAACTACAACTCAAAATAATGCACGAGTCGACATCAATGTCATCGTTCTCAGCCACTCCCTCTGTTTGCTGATTGGCCCGGTAAAAAAATTTAATGGAGAAAACCAAAGTCTACAGCACAATCCCAGACGTAGTACTGAAGGAAAATGAAAATTGAGCAGAAGTATAGGAGGAAGGAGCCAGGCTAGGACTCAGGGAGCCTCAACAAACTTCCAAGGGGGCTTCATGATGACTTAAAATTATGTACGAAAGATAAATCAATTAAATCTGCTACCTTTTTCTCTAAAAAGGTAAAGCTCTAAAATTTTAAAATACTTAATCCTTATCCAGTTAATCACGGACAACAGGAAAAGTCATGAGGCCTATGAATATTGTTGTAAAGCTTCGGAGTCAAAAAGGGTTGAGAACCACTGTTTTAAAGTAACACAATTTCCCCGAAAACCAGCATAGCAAAAAACACAGACAGAACCTGTTACATAGAACAAAGCTTACATTAAGTTTTATGGTTACTGTTACTGTTATGGTAAATGGTTTTTTTAGGGGCCAACTTGAAGCCATTCACTGAGTTCAATGGCAATATTTCTTACCTTTAGAAAAATGTTTCGCGCTGACAAGCCGCCTGGTATCAGCCTTTATGCTGTTGTAAATCCAGATCAGCACTCATAAAGTTTCACTAGCTTGTTGGCAGCAGTGAAGCAAAACTTTTGCTGGAAAATGTTAGGGTTACCTCGATTAAGTACTCTCTGGGGATTTGTGAAGTCTTTCCCTTCTGGTTCCTATTAATCAAGCTGCGTGCAGAAAGACAAAGAATGTACAGCACAGAAAACAGACAATGCATCAGTCCAACAAAATCAGAAGTAGATGCACTACTTAAAGATGGACATTTATGTACAGTACACATGATTTTAATAATCCTGAATACTGAAGAATGATCAGCAGCCCTCTCTCAGAACAGAATCTAATGCTGCCACCTTTTATCGTGAAAGTCAGATTGTAGCTTGTAATCCGAAGCAATAAAAAACACAAATAAAAAATGTATGAAATGTCTACTAGCCTTTGGCTAAGCCACACCCTAAAATGTAGATTGACCAATCACAGCGTAGTCAAGATCGAGCTCCCACAGAGGTCCGACACTTTTTCACAGTGCTCCATTGACTTTCAACACAGGCGTCTCATATTTTCAGTCTCGGCAGGCTATTACCGTTGCAGTTTTATCAAAAATATGGTTAAACATTGTGCCTGGGGCATTTGTAACACAGATACGCGTTTCCCAGAGACGTTGGAGGGGGTGTTCGTTTTTCCCTTCCCAAAACCGAAGTCAAACGTGTCGTTCACGTCCTCACACAGTCAGCTAAATCCCTCAAAGATCAACAAGTACATCTTTTTTGCTTTTAACCTTACTGTGAAGTTAAACTAGTTAGACAGATTTATAATATTTTAGGTTATGATTTCGGTTCTCATACCGGTTGTTGATATGCTAGCACCTGCTAGTAAATACAACGTTATACTCGCGTGGTCCGTTTGCTTTGTAATAACGATTATAGAAGTGAATAGAGACCTACCCAGCTTTGCATGAACAGTGTTGCTCCTTGATATTGTTAGTCCAGTCTTTTCATTTTTTGACTCTGACCGACCGGTATGCTTTTGCCTCTGTTTCACCTGTATGCCTTAAATATAGCCTTTGAACGCACATTACAGCCCCTTTGCCTACTTCTATCGGACACTTTATTTGCTGCTTTAAAAAGTTTGATAAAATTTCAGCATACGCATTAGCCATGTTGATACCAAACCAGAGCCCAGATGAAGTTTGTCGGACGTAGCAACAGTAAATAAGGCGGGTGGGGCTTAGCCAAAGGTGAATTGCCTTGCCTTATCTGATGAGGGTAATCAAATTCATAAACAACTTGTTTGAGTTGATTCTTTTAGGTGAAGCAAAACATACAGCACAGCTAATTTAAGTTGATTAAATGACTTTCGACTTTTCGATACAAAAAATAACTAAATTATTATTATTTTTTATCAGAAACAAATGACTCTTACAAGCTGGCTTTTTAAATTATTTTAAAAAATAAAAGTGGCTGGTTTGAATAGGGTCTGAATCATATTTTTTTTTTTTCCATAAGTAAGCAATATAAACATTAATATGTCCCTCACCGCCACATTTTCATCTGCGTTACATTCAATATGGCGTCGAACCTGACTAAGGTCTATTGTTATGCAATGCAATGCGCAAAATTCATTTAGCTGGAAAGATCATCTGACAAACAGTACCAAGAGTACAGTGTAACTTTACATTTATTATGAACAGCCTCCCACACACTTCACCACAAAGTTAGCTGTGCAATTATCACTGACATTTTAGCCATAATGATGCTTATGAAAGCACTGCATGCGTAATGATCCCCGCAATAGTATGAGTTCACTGTACCGTACAGGTAAATGGACTCAAAACGTACAGATAATTGGTTTAAAATATGAGATTGTACTTTTGTTTCACATATCCAAAGTGAGTTCTTACATTAACCGAAAAGATTAACACTGGGGCAAAACTGCGTTTTCATTCCTCACTTACTGTGTCCATTAATACTAATTAGCTGAAGACCGGAAAACAGAGATTATATGAATTTCTGAGCATTTTGAATCTGAACCACTTCAGCCACCCAAAGTTTAAACATCTCAAACAATTTCTAGCCTAAAGTGTTCCCTTGCATAGATGCACTCTTATTCACACAGACACAAACTTAACAAAGGTGGTCTTTCTATGAGCTTCAGTCTCATGAGCATATGACAGGGAGCACAAATGGAAAAATTATTAAAGCTTTTCAAAAAAGGACTTATATAGTCATGTGTCTGCATGCCTAAGGGCAGAAGATGAATATTAAAAAGTCTCAAAAGAATGAAAGTTGTAAAATATTCTCTCAGCAGTCAAGTTTCACCAGCTGGCTCGGTAAATATTACAGCAAGAATCCTTTTAATTAGGACAGCAGAACGAAGTAGCATAGAAGTGGACATGAAATCACACACATGTTTCCAGATGAAGTTCCCGTCCCTGGGGCCGTAGAAGTTGACAAATGAGCCAAAAGTTTGAGAAGTTGAACATCATTATATATAGTAATCTTTGAGGACTTCATGACATTTAATAAAACCTAGTTCTTCTCCGGTCGGTTCCTTTCCAGCACTGCCCTAGGTGTGAATTCCAGTTTGTCCTTCAGGCTGAGGACCTGTGTACTGTCCTGACCGGCCAGTTCCTCTAATTTTCTATCCTCCCGTAGCTCTGCAATGCCCCTCTCTTCTCCTGGGGCATTTGGGGTGCCTCTGATAAACCACTCAAGCTGGTATCCAACAGCTCCCACCACAAAGGCCACTGGGAAGGTCACATAGGGTGCATAAGTGCGCACGGCAGTCCAGATCAATGGCCACATGCTTGCAGACTCAGAAATACACCTGAAACAAGTAATTTCAAGTTCTAGAAGGTTATTTACCTTTGGCAAGCTGACAATGTCTCAAAAGAATTACAAATAGACATATGCTTTCATACAACCAAGGAAACAATATTGTAGCCTAAATATTGTTTTTAGAGGGTAGAAGGAATCTAATGACATAAACACACACACAAACACAGCTAGTAAATTTATATGTATTATATGATTATAAAAATCATGTAACTGTTTACAAGGGTAACTGTTACCGGTGTCGAAGCATGATGTGTGAAATGGCGCAATAGAAATACAATAAGACATGATGTGTTTCTAAAAACAAAGTGAGAATCCCGCTGACGATTTAGTGCGTAATATTTCATACATTCTTTAAATCATTCGCGCGTGCGTTTATAAAAACGCATGACTTTACATACCTCTAATCACTAGGCGATTCCACTTCCTGCCTCGTTGCGTCACTGTAAGCAACAATCTGATTGGCTATTTGTTTACGTCAGAATGACGTTATATATTCTCATTCGTTCAGGGAGGGAAAACAGTTTAATGCAGGATGTCCTGGTACAGCAATGCTGACACCAAGTGACCAATGCTGAAACACACTGCGTGGGTTTGTCCTGAAATTATTCTTATTTTTGAATAAGTACGAATATAGTAAAGTCTATTTAGACTTATGTAGAAGTCTTTTTTAATTAAACAAGAAAAAAAAAAAAAAGACAAATGAGACAACACTTCACAAATAGGCTACAATGTATTTTTTTTTTATTATTGTAAGCAAAACAACAGAAAAAAATCCACCATTTATTGTTTTATAAGAAATAAATGAGTGTGGACAGTTAAGCATAGCATAAATATCATTAAAAAAGGGAAAGAGAACTAAACATTTAATTTCAAGCATTCATAATCACAAGTTTACATATTTTGGCTAATATTCAAAAAACTGAAATTTTCAAAATATGTATACTTCCATGACAAACACCCATTATAGTAAATAGTGCTTGTTGCATAGCTATTGGCATTTTATTCACATGTACCACTGATAATTTTGGCATTACTTTAGTCTTGAATAACTGGATTACATATGTGTGGTAGACTTTTTGCGATGAGTGCTATATGTGGCTAGTATGAACAATTTTCAGCTCATTGTGGTGAAATCAGGGTGAGCTGCAGTGAAAGGCACTGTTGAGAGGGTGAAGTGTCGTGCCACACACATTCAGAGTCAGGTCATCTTCTGAATTGCTCAAGCAGGTCTTTACATCAGTCTGACAACGGCACTAGACAGGAAGTCTTCGTAACTCAACCTCACATTGCCAGTCATGCCGGTGTCTTTCTCTCGGAAGGCTTGGGTCATGCTCTGGAGCTGCGTGCACACCTGAATGAAGCGGTCCAGCTGGAGAACCCCGTTCACACCGGGTGCAGAGTAACGGTTCACCAGTTCCTGAATAAACTGAGGACTCAGACTGTAGCCCATCTGAGATAATGCTGGAAGATAAGAAACACATGGGTAAATAATAAAAAAAACATTACATTTACACTATACCCTTTAAAAGTTTAGTGCCAAACATTTTTTTTATTAAAGAAGTCTCTTATGCTCACCAAGGCTGCATTTATTTGATCAAAAATACAGTAAAAACATTAATATTATGAAATCTGTCCTACTTTAAAATATAGGCTATTCAAAATTTAATGCAAAGAGGAATTTTCAGCATCATTACTCCAGTCTTCAGTGTCACATGATCCTTCAGAAATCACTCTAATATGATCATTTTCAGCTCAAGAAACATTCATTTTTATCAATGTTGAAAACAGTTGTGCTGCTTAATATCTTTGCGGTAATTGCAATGCATTTTTCAGGATTCTTTAATGAATAGAAAGTTCAAAATAACTGCATTTATTTGAAACATAAATCTTTTGTAACATTACAAATCTTTTAACTGTCACTTTTGATCAATTTAATGCATCCTTGCTTAATAAAAGTATTAATTTCAAACTTAAAATTATGTACGAAAGATAAATCAATAAAAATATCAAACTATTAACAGCAATGTACATAAAACAGGGAATTATTACATTGCTAACCTCTGGTTTGACACAAAAGTTTATGCTTTTTATTGAGTAAGCAACAAAAAAATAAGTAGATGAGTTTTGAAAATTAGAAGGACGTATCCACCATGTTTTTATTACACTGTCTAATCAAGCATGCACTTTCAGGCTTATTCAGATCTTTATAATGGCATCCACTATAGTTAGCCTGAGGACCGGACTCTGCTAACTATAGAATAGCGTTGTTCGTACAAAATCAATGAGGATAAAAAAGACACTGCAAGATAACAGCTATTTTAAGAGCAATTTTCCATGACTTCTCAAAAATGAAATCATCCCAACAATAATGCTGGATTAGATGAAAAAAAGGGGTTAGAGAACACAAGCTCAGTAACTGTCTTTTCTTACAAACTTTCTTTGACTGCACATTTTGTGTGTGTGTGTGTGTTGTGTGTGTGTGTGTGTGTGTGTGTGTGTGTGTGTGTGTGTGTGTGGTCCTGGTAAGGGACAGAATGTCCCCAAAAATATGTCATTTTGGTCCCCATGGGGATAAAAGCTAATAAATCATACTAAGTGATTTATTTTTGTTGAAAATCTAAAAATGCAGAAAGTTTTCTGTGATGGATAGGTTTAGGGAAAATCATTATCTGTGTCATTATCATTACTGTCACCCTGTTTGGGTGTGTGGTTCAGGTATAGCCTACGTTATAGGGACAAAATATCCCCACAAAGATGGCAATATCCGAAATCATTGTGGGGATATTTTTTTGCTCCCCATGAGGAAAACAGCTTATAAATCATTGAAAATCTAAAAATGCAGAAAGATGGGTAGGGTTAGGCTTAGGGGATAGAATATACAGTTTGTACAGTTATAAAATTACATATAAATCTTATGGAATGTACCCCTAAAACATGAAAAGCCCAATGTGTGTATGTACAGGTTTGGCTAAACTTGAGGGCCAAATGTCCTCACCTCACTTATATACAAAAATATTATGACAATCGACTAGTGAGGACATTTTACTGGTCCAGCCTAGTTTAAAAGGCTTATAAATTATCCAAAACATATTTTTATTAAAATCTAGTGTTTTGTACATTGTGTGATGGGTAGGTTTAGTGGTAGGGGTTGGGTTAGGCCATAGGAAATATCATTAACTGGTATGAAATCAATGGAAGTCTATGCAATGTCACTAATAAGTTAAACAAACAATGCCACTAATAAGTCAAACAAGTGTGTGTGTGTGTGTGTGTGTGTGTGTGTTGTGTTGTGTGTGTGTGTGTGTGTGTGTGTGTGTGGTGTGTGTGTGTGTGTGTGTGTGTGTGTGTGGTTCAAGCATACCTTACGTAATTAGGACAAAATGTCCCAAAAAAGATGGCAAACCCTTCTATATTTAAACAAATATGTTATTTCCAGGAAAGTTATTAATTAAAGTATGCAATTATGATTAGTAAACACATTCAGCTCTTTCCAAAAACCAAGTAAGTGAAATGCTGCTGTATGTGAATCACTTAAACTGCTTTGAGAAAATATACATAAAACATGTTAGCTGATAAAAGCAATGGAAACTTCCTGTGGTTAGATTTAGGTTATGATTAACACATTCACCAAATCTAAAAGTAATACCAGTAATTTAATAAGCGCCAAATGTGAGTAAAAAATACATTTTCACAAGCAAATAAAAATACTGGCAACTGGCTGGTAGGTTTATCAAGAGCTACAACACAATATGTGGTCTATATACAATTGTTAGAATGACAATCTGGCACTCACTGCTGTAAATTAGAAGATAATAATTCAGTTGGTGATTTTTATCCAGAATTCCATGTGGAGATACTCTACTGTTCAAAAGTTTGTTTGTTTTTTGTAAATAATTTAATACTTTTATTCTAAAAAAATGATTCTGATCTGTGCTTAGTGACTACAACTGTTGTCATAACAGTGTACCATGTGGCCTTAACTGCAAACGTGTTGTCTTGGGTCATTGTTGACCTCTAATTTACTCACCCTGGTGCATCTCATTGCTGTTAATTGATCCCGATCGGTCCCGGTCGAACTGTTGGAACATTGCCCTCCACTGCTGCAGAAACATCCACAGTGCAGAGAAACCATAGATATCTACGCGTCCGGATTTGGTCTTGTCAAACATATCTGCAAATGAAGACAAAGCACTGATTCCTTCTTCAACTTCCTTTGGCATTGGAGATGTCATCAGATGACTTCTATTTTTATTTTTATTTTTTGACATAGCAGCATTCTGAATTTAGTTATATGGTGATACAAAACATCCATTCAATAATTTATCCGCTGTCAGGAGGGTTATGTTAACAATGGCAGCACTCACTGAGCATCATAATGCAGGTTTCGTCACTGAAAGCGGAGTTGTTGGAATTCATGAGCGCTAGCTTCAGCTCTTTTCCGTTAATGTAGCCACTATGATCTGTGTCCACAGAAGAAAACCACTGGTAGGCCTCAGGGTTCACACCGGGAGGAATGTTACCTACAACATGAAAAAGGCCTACATTAGTGAGTTAGATACAAATGAATTCCAAAATAGGAATGAAACTATAACTCAAAAAAGATTTATTATCTTTGGTGTATACTCAAATCCCTTTGGTCGTTTTTTGGTTGAACAAAGGTATAAATAAATACATAGCTAATTTATATTCACATGTGGCATCAGCTATTTACATAATGGAGCAGTTTAAGATGCAGCATATGCATAAATGTGCAAAAGATTGTTCATTATTTGCACAATGACAGTAGGACCATGATGAGAACAAGCGGTCCTATAGGTTGGATTTGAAAAACATATTGGAAATGGGCCCAGTGTGAACAAGCATAGGTTGTCAGTGATATGTCATCTTGGTCCCAAGAGGGACAAGAATAAGTTGTGCAATTTGGTGAAGCGCAGACGGTCACTGTATCCCTCGGGAGGGATAAGCACTGTTCAGAGGACAGTCTATGAATCTGACAGCCTTTCCCACAGGACATTACCGAATACTTACCGACATAAACGCAGACGGACACATACACACGAACCCTTTCGCTCAGAATTACCACAGTCATCACTCTAATTCTCCTGTGGGCACATTCTGTACCAGATCAGTACAAGCTGCTTCTGCCATCCTGCAGTGTCTCAGCATCAGTCATTCAGTGAGGGGCATGTGACACAGCTGCAGTGCAGGAGGATCAAGGACCTTGTCTGCAGCACCTTCATAAATTCCTATCTTTCGTATTTTATTCACAGCCCTCAGCCACTGCATGCTTGATGGAACGGCAGCGGCTCGCGCTGTCTTAGCTGCCAACCCTGACACTCAGACATCATCAGTCAAATCAGCCCGGAGCGCCTGCCTACCACTCCTGAGACCATGTTGAAAAATTCACCTGCTGGAACCAACATCTATTACGGTGCATTTGAAGATGTATGAAGCTGTGGAAAACATCCTGATAAAAAAAGTAATATATTCCGAACTGCATTCCTATTGCTCCACAGTCTATTAACCAAAAGGTGAGAAATTAACATGATATAAACTACCATTTAAAAGATCAGGGTCAGTAAGATTTTTTTAATGTTTTAAAAGAAGTCTCGTGTGCTCATCAAGTCTGCATTTATTCTTTTTAAAAATACTGTAAAAAAGTATTAATTTAAAATTTACAAAAAAAAAACCTTTTAATATTAATATTACAACGTTTAATTGTATGAACTTAAATAATATACACTTTAAATTTTAATATATTTTCAAATGTAATTTATTCTTGTGATGTCAAAGCTGAATTTTCTGCATCATTACTCCACTCTTCAGTGTCCCATGATCCTTCAGAAATCATTCTAATATGCTGATTTGATACTCAAGAAGCCATTAGTATTAATGTTGTAAACAGTTGCTGCTTAATATTCTTGTAGGATTCCTTGATGAACAGAAAGTTCAAAAGAACATACATGTATTTAAAATAGAACTTTACTGTCTTTTTTGATTATTTTAATGCATCCTTGCTAAATAAAAGTATTAATTTATTTCAAAAAAGAAAAGAAAAAAAACTTGAGTGTCCTTTTTGTACACACACACACACACACACACGCACACACGCACACACACACACGCACACACACACACACACACACACACACACACACACCACACACACACACACACACACACACACACACACACACACACACACACACACACACACACACACACACACACACACCTAATATACTCTACCCAACTAAAATGAAATAGAGTTACACATCTCTAACCTGCAGGTGCCTGCTGACTATATGCTCCTCTCTGGGATTGTCCATAACCTCCGTATGGACCACCAGGAGCTTGGCCCCCACCGTACGCCGCTCCTGGTCCAGGTTGACCATGAGACCCGTATGGAGACCCTCCGCCATACTGTTGCCCAGGAGTGGCACTGCCATAATGTGAACCATACTGTCCGCCAGCAGGGCCACCTCCATACGGCGCCCCTGGAGGGGGGTGACCGCGTTGGGGAGCGTTACCACCTGGTCCCGGATAACCCTTAGAAAAACAAATAAGCAAAAGCTTGTATTGGGGCAATGTTTGTATGAAACATCAACAGAGAATCAGCTGTGGCCCATAACAAAGGCAACTAGGCCTATGTAATGTCAATAAAACAATAAATAAAGGATTATAATCAAAATGAAAGGTTAGATGAATATGTACATTCTGTCATCATTTACTCACCCTCAAGTTGCATCGTATGACTAAATACCTTATGTGGGTGGAACACTAATGTATCTTATTATTATACCGATATTTATATAATATTTATAATATTAATATAGGAACTATGGTTACACTTTATGGTCATATAGTGACATTGTACTTACTCAAAATAAGTACTGAGTAATATTAATGAACTACATGTACAGTACTTACTAGCCTATATAGAGTTATGGTTTGGTTTAGGTTACATATTTACAGTTATTACTATAGTAAGTACATGTAGTAACACTATGTCACCATAAAATAAAGTGTTACTGGAAGTATTTTAGGAAGAATTAGACATTCAGTCACCATTCACTTTCAATGCATGCTTTTCCCTTCAATGAAAGTGATTGGTGACTGAGACGGTCTAACATCATCTCTTCTGTTACGGATGAAAAGTTCGGACCATAACATGGTACTGTCATACGGGTAATATCATATTCTTTTATTTAGATTTTACAGCATAACACTGCGGGTTATGGTGGATGATGGCCAAAGTAACGTTAACGTTACAGTGGCTAACGTTAGATCCAAAAGTGACACATTTCTATTAAGCATCTTTGTTGAATGACATTAATTGAGATAAAGATGTAAAACACATAATATTTTCATTTAATGTGATAAACTACTGACCAAACCAACAAACAATCAACCAACACACACAAAAACATTATTTTAATGTATTTCAAATCAGAGTAGCTACATGGCTAACTGACTAGCCTGTAAAAAAGCCTGTTTTAGGCGCTTACGCGATCACAGTTATGCATAATTCCCCTGTAGACCAAACACTATGAGTTTAGACCGTAAGACAAATATGAAAGAATCATATAAACATTAAATATACATATAATTATTAAAAAGGCTAAACCCGGAAGAAAGATTTTACCTGTCCGTAATAACTCATTCCGCGGAGAATCTTTCTTTAGCAAATGGAGCGATCAGGCTGTATTTAATAAGACCCGCCTCCTGACGCTGATTGGTTCGCTATCACGTTTGTCAAAGGCGCAGCCTCATATTTTCCATCAGATAGGTTAAAACAATGGAAAACTGCTCATCATTGTAGAAACTTTGAGTCACTGTTTACATGGTATTTACATGTTTTGTTTTAGTAACCATATTTATGAAGGCGGTTGGATAGAGTTGTTATATTGAGGTAAGAGCGTGATTTATGTGGCCATTTGTAAAATATCGTTAGACTTATCTCTTGGCTTTGAGTCTGTCTCATGGTCCTATTGGAGGGCTAGTTGTCACAAGTTTTACTCATGTGAATATTCCTTAATTTCTGTCAGACATATAGCCTTCCAAATCGGCTACAGCAATAACTAAAGTTTCCATTATTGGACAGAGAGAAATGAACATTCGATAAATATATTGTTACACTCGGATGTAGATAATGGTGAATTCTAATTAGGCTATTCAGTCCATTAGTTATATAGTTAAAGGCACAATATGGAACTTTTCGGCTTTCAAAATAGCAAAAATAACTGTATCTATGTTATATATTTCTTTTAGTTGTGTACTAACATTATCCCAAAAGTTCCCACCAACTTTCAAATCCGGAGAAATTTATATTTTAATTTGAAGACACGGGCCGTGTCTTTATTTCCGTTTCGTCGCCCGTCTATGACGTCATATAACCTTTGACTCTAGTTTCTCTAACTTCGTGCGGATCCCGGCGAAAAACCGCCAAACGCAAATGTAAACACCGGACGCACGTCACTAAAATAAAAGAAGACGATAAAGAATCAATAGTTGGATATCAATAATGGACCATGATTATGCTTTGCCTGCACGTTCAGCTGCTGGAGGCAGATCCGTGAAGCGGAAACGCACGGGTGACAGAAATGACCCGAGAAGGGTTTGGGACAGTAAATGACTCGCGTTAACATTGGAGTTGCATTTCCACGAGCTTCGTGACAACTGGAACTACAGAGAGATGCCGATCTCGCTTGCATTCTAATAAACAAGTAAGCACCCATTCAGCTAACTATATATCTATCCTTAACTTATATGTTGTGAAACGATGATGGCATGTGTAAAACGCAGACGGACTAGCTCTCATGTATAGTATAATGTAAATTCACATTTGTTGTAGATATAGCGGCAGAAAGTAGCTTCATATGCAGTTCACCATCTTTTTCAATATCATAGTATAAACGTAATTATAATTATTAACGAAAGGTGACCGTGTTTTTTAACATCTATTAATACTAGCTAGGTGGAATATTGATTCAATAGCCCTGATAATTCATATATCTCTCCGTTCGAAGAGACGTGATTTTAAAAACACTAAGGCCGTGTGTCCACCAAAGCGTTTTGTGAAAGAATTTTAATATACAAATTCACCCCGCCGTGACGTCTGTGTTTGCGCAGCGACACGGATCGAATCGCGGAAGCCAGCAACAAATGTAACAAATAACCTAGGCTACTGTAAAGCGGAACGTCACGCATTTTAGCCATTTTTGAATGAATAAATCAAAAGTAGGCTAATGATAGAATCAAATCTCGATATGTATTAAGTGCCTATGAATATTAAAGCTCAAAAAGACTGCTATTGAAATAAACTCTGAATGTTCTGCGTGTTTCTGTGAATGAGCGCTCAATGTGTGCTCTAGCCTACTGAACACTACACACTGACGCGCGCGTGACACTCGTGGTGTTTTCATTTGAACTTCATTGCAGAGCTTTTATGAGAGTCACTTCACAAGAATTTTACCATTTCATTTGATAAAACTACCGTCGTTCATTCGTATCATATTCACACTCTTCAGTCTTCATGACAACCTGTCAAAATCAAAGTTTTGTATAACTTAAAATATAAAATATAACAGAAATATTTTATTATTGCACAGTAGAGTATAGTTCAAGTAGGCCTAATAATAATAATAATAATAATAATAGTTTATTAAAACACAGAAGCTCAAATGTCTTTAAATTACAACCCACCAAAATAAAAGTTTGTAGATAAATTAAGTAACTCGAGGGAATAATGAAAGAAATTGCATAGTAAGATGTACTTTTTAAAATAATAATAATCAAATCTATTAAAACACAATTTTAAAGGAATATCACACAAGTTTTTAAAAAGTACATTTTTATTTGTGCTTACAATGTTTAAGTATTGTAATTGTCAGCTGATAAAACCCGTGCTTCAGGGACCATATTCATATAACATCTAAGGCTATATGTTTTTTAGTTTTTTTTTTTTTTTTTTTTGGGGGGGGGGGGGGCATTACAATGGCATTACAATGGCATTACATAAAGTGAATAGCCGTAACTAAACGTAACAAGAATAGAGATATAATATAAATAACAACACATTACCTCGTCAGTGAACATGTTATCTGCCGGAGATGCTAGATGGCTGGGGAATGACAGATCGCGCGTGTCCCAATGAACATCGTATAGCTGGTTCGCGCGCGCACTCCCTCTCTCTCTCTCTCTCTCTCTCTCGACAACGACAACAACTCCCATGAGCACACGCCCTTTCACGACGTCATCAGAATACGTCTTTTGCTATTATTTTGATTGAGTGACCCTGGTGGCCAAAAGTTACATACTGTACGTTTAACTTGTTACATGATTTCTGTATATAAATAACCAATGACTTATTATCCTTATTTTTTTTTCTTTTCTGAACTATTTTCTATGTCGTTTTAATGCCAATGCAAGGGATATCATTTGTTACAACATGCCCCAATAGTCAAACTATGTGGTGTTAATATTGTTACATGCCAATAAAAAATTCACGTTTATTGTTTTCGAACATATTTATGTGTACGCAGTGTGTACAAAACCACCCTATAAACATGCATCCACCAGGTTAGTTATTGAAACAATATCTCAAAATGAGTCGTTTAGGAATGTGATCCAACGTGATGTCACAGTGAAACAGGCCCCGCCCACGACTGGCATCGGAATCTATAGATCCTCCCCTGAATGAGTTGTACACCCGTGATTTTTCCCCCCAGTTTAACTAGTTTCTCCTCACCAGAGCCCAAACCAGTTAAGTGAGTAAACCAGTTAAAGGGGTTCTAAGCGATGTCGGGTGATGTCACTTCTTGTTGACGTTTAAAGTATTGTCAAACAAAACGGAGGTTAGCTAGACCATCGCACTAAAGCCTGTTTTATGCTTCTACGTCGAATCGACGGCGTACCCCCGCAGACCCCTTTGCGTCGCCGCGAACCCCTCTCCGACCCCTCCACCGTAGCTCGACGTGCACCTCCAAAAATTGTAAATACGTGTCGAGGCGACGCAGACCGCAAGGGCTGTGATTGGTCAAATTATACGCGATGCAACGCAACCTAAACCGGCCACGACGCCGTAGGAGTGACGGCGTAGCTACGCCGTGGAGTTGACGCAGAAGCATAATGAGGCCTTAACCCCCCAAACCCCTCCCCCAAATCCTTCTAGTCGGTTATTGGCTGGAACAGTTTGTTATGTTTCGTGTTGCGGGTTAGCCCAGTTTGTTTTTGTTGCCGTTTTTGGAGACTGGGGTGTCTGCAGAGACCTCGTCTTTTTACAGTGTGTTCAGGGGACAGGCAGCTAGCGGATAGTGAGGAGATGTTTGCTGTATGTGACAAAAAAAAATGTTGGCCTAAAAAAACGCTTGACATCACTTAGAGCACCTTTAATCTCCTTGCCAGAGCATTTAACAGCAGCATTCAAGTAAGAAATGTATTCTTATTAAAGCTACTACTTCAGTCAAGAGCAGTGAATGATTTTCTGTTTTTAACAGCATACATATACTTTTTAATGTTATACGCACACATTACTGTCTTTCTTAAGACACCATATCGCATAACAATAAACAATATGATCTGTCATTAATCAATAATAATTCACAAATAAAGAAGAGGGCATATTTTAATTAAAATGAGGAATTTAAGTAATTGTAGATGCCTATAGCTCTACGTCTTGAAAATGCAATGCAATGTTTCAAAATAAATCTTAACTTTATTCATTAACTGTCTGGATTATATTGGGTTTCCTTTTAGACCACTTGATTTTTTAACTTAATATAAAATGTAATTTTTCCAATAGAAAAAACAGAAAAAAGAAACATCATGTCATCATCGTTTGTCTTTTTATATCATAACAAGGACATCATACACCAAAATATACAGAGGATTTACAGTATACTCACTAGTCATAGCAGCATCAAATTAAATAAGCTAAATAAAATTATATTTTACCAACACTATTCTATACTTTCATTTTTCAGTTTCAAAAAAGGTATGTAAAATGATCTACAATCTTAACACCATTAATCGTAACTTATATATTAAATGTGGATGAAGCTTTCAGTTACTCTTAGCTCTCACAAGTAATGTGAGAATGAAAATAATCGTAAACGTCATGAAAATAATCAATGTTACTAAAATATAATATATAACATAATAGGTCCTATACCTTATGCTTTTCAGCCATTATTTAAAACAATGAAATGATTACACAAAACAATTCACACAGCAACAAAGTAATTAAGTACTCATACACTCACCAAATTAAGAGACATTACTGATTTAAGTCAAACCAATACACAATAATTATGCGATTTAGTGCTTCGTAGTATAGGCTATTTGTGCTTTACCTTGAAGTACTTCTAGTGTTGTTGAATTGGGATATGTGAAAGCATGGCTTCTGTAAACAATAAGTATTTTTTTTTGAGAAAATCATGAAGGTATTTATGTATAAAGTATAAAGACATCCCAGATCCCTAGGTTAGTAGCTTTTAAGGGTGTCTGAGTTTAAGAATGCTGTAATGCCAATGTTATGTACTTGATCTCAGACTTAAGTGTGGGCACTTTTACTGTATTGGGCCAGGGACAGGAATGAATGCTTACTGTGTTCTCATCCCACCATGTTGTTATATTTTATGTGCACTAGGGAGAAGTGTGCTCCTTTAGTGAATGAGACTCAAGAATACCATCATGATGACCTTCTTATTTCAAATCATTACATTAAAAAGGACACTCAGAATTAGTCATAGATAAGTCATTGTCACAGGAAAAAGTCCTTAAAATATTTTAAATGCAATTTTCCTTTGGTGTATTGGCATGATTGGACTATCTATTGGCCAAGATTCGACTTGTCCAATACTGTTTATCACACTTGCTTGTTCCAGAGTCAGAGTTCAGACCATTGTTAGGTCGGCCCTGAATCCTTTACATCTTCTGCGGCTTTTGCCTTTTCCAAGTTGGATATGTTCTGGATGGATGAGGCTGTGCGATCCACTCTTTTGTAATTAAGCTTCATATTAATATTCTGGTCTCTCCGTTTGCGCATGCATTTGCGAACTTTGTTGTTAATCAGGTATAACATCTCACATATACACATGAAGATGCACACAGAAGAGGAGGCCACCATAAAGATGGTGAAGATTTTCTTCTCTGTAGGACGGGAGATGTAGCAGTCAACAGTATTTGGACAAGGCGCTTCAGTGCATTTGGTAACATTTGGCATGTCGAAATGATAAATGTAGTACAAAATATAGAGGAAGCCTGCATCAAAGCCAGCTTTGAACATCAGGCTGAGTATGTAGGTGTACCACAGGCCTCCACGCTTCCTCCCAGGGTTGGCGTACAGGTGTTTACCCTCATGGAGAGTGGTGTACTTCTCATCCTTCATTTCACGATACTTGACGTGAGCCACCACCATGAGAGATGGGCACGTGACGAATATGATCTGCAGAGCCCATAGACGGACGTGGGAAATGGGAAAGAATTTGTCGTAGCAGACGTTAGCACAGCCCGGCTGGGCGGTGTTGCAGATAAAGTCTTTCTGTTCATCATTCCACACCTGTTGAATAGCCACCACAAACACCAGGATTCGGAAAATGAATACCATGGATAGCCAGACGCGGCCAAACACAGTGGAGTATTGGCTGACCCCGCCAAGCAGGACATGTAGAGACAACCAGTTCATTTCACCAGGTGTCTTACTCATACCAGGATATGAGTCCTACAAACAAATACATAAATAATAAAAAAGAGCAGGTTTTTCAATGGTAATATCTGAATGCACCATATCAGTCATGGATACCAAATATGTGACCCTGGATCACAAAACCAGTCACAAGTCGCACTGGTATATTTGTAGTAATAGCCAACAATTCATTGTATAGGTCAAAGTTATCGATTTTTCTTTTATGCCAAAAATCATTAAGATATTAAGTAAAGATCATGTTCCATTAAGATATTTTGTAAATGTCCTACCGTAAATATATAAAACATTTATTTTTATAAGTGAATGCAGCACAATCACGAACATAAATGGACAACTTGCAAGGCGATTTTCTTAATGTTTAGATTTTGTTTGCATTGCACCCTCAGATTCCAGATTTTCAAATGGTTGTATCTCGGCCAAATATTTATTATAACAAACCATACATCATCGGAAAGCTTATTTATTCAGCTTTTAAATATTTGAATGACTGAATGATGCATTTATATAGGACTCATATATACTGTAAATGCCTCATTCATTCAAATATTTTAATGTGGATTCTCATTTTCTCTATTTTAACATTCAGATTTCCTTTGCCGTCATCTAACGCTCACTCAAAGGTTTTAAAACAATAATAATTTCAAAATGAATAATACTCTTTCATATATTTTGTGATGCTTAAATGAAATGATGAATTAAAAACTGATTTTAGTTTTTAATGTTTTAATATTAATTTATTTAAATAAATTGTTATATAATCTTAATATCAGACATTTATGCATTATTTGCCAGAACAATGTTTTAATATCAGTGCATATCAGTATCTGAGACCATTGAATTAAATGAATGCTTGATTTAGACATTAGGCTACTTACTCAACTTTCATTTAAGAATAAATAAGTTTATTGGAAGATTCCAGTAATCATAAAATGCCCAAATACTCAGCCTTGTTCATATATCGGCCATCACAAATCATTCAATATCTTTTACCTATGATGTGAGTTTTCGCTTACTGTTAACAAATTAAAGTATGTATGTATCTAATACTTTCATTTTGGTAATCATATAAAATATGAGCTATAAATATTTCCAAAATCCCCCTACTAAATATCCACTTTTGTTTTTTATTTTCTCTTACTTTCAAACTTTTATTCGCAATTAGAATTGCTTTTTGGGGATTAAGTTGACGGAGCTGGAAATAACAGACGTAAATAACTATATTTAACACTGTTGTTTTTCCCAAGCGGCAACATTCTAATCTGAAAAATTAAGCCTCCCCGGAAGTGCGAAAAACTACAATACATCGAAAATCCAGCAGATCCCAAAAGGGAGCAAATGTCCATAGACCCCCATGTTAAAATGTCCGTTTTCACAGCATAAATTCATGTTTTTACAGGTCGGTTCCATGGACTTTTATTGTATTTTTCGATAGGTTCCGAGTGCCTGACAACTGTGAGGGGGGTGAACTTTTTTCTAACTCATTAGTTTAGATCGTATTTAGATATAAAATGTATGACAAATAAGGGTTAACTTTGATTGACAGCTTGATTGACAGCTGATAACGGGCTGTGCCGAGTGGAATTCCTGAAATGTGACGTCTCGGCCATGATCTGACACAACACATCATACCACCTCTGTATCCTTTCTGAAAAGATTTTCCAAGATGGCGCCGCCCATACCCCCCATAAACGGCCTCAAAACCGTTCTTCAGAAAGTCTATGGGTGACGTCACAGACGCTTTGCAAGAAGATGCAACTAAATAGTCTAGGGACGTCTTTTGACCATACGTCAATATCTGCCTTTTAGGGTACCCTTAAACGTCGGTTAGATGACGTTATCGGATCCTAACTCTACCCCAGACCCAAACCTACCCCTAAACCTACCCGTCACCTAACTGACGTTAAAGGTAAAGCGTCAGTTGTCCCAGGATCATCATATAACCGACGTTTAAGGGTACCCTAAAAAGGCGGATATTGACGTATGGTCAAAAGACGTCTCAAGATGTCAATATATGACTTCTTGGGATGAGACTTTGTTAGAGATGCATATCAATTTTTGGAGGCTTTCATTTGATTTTTTTTTTCCCAGCAGCTAACATCAAGCAGTGTTTTTAAACAATAACAATACATTTGCAATTTATGTATTTAATTGTACTTTAGTTAATTATCAGTATTTGTCATTCAAGGTCTGCATAGCATTCACAATAATGTATTTACCATTGAATGTTATAGTTTGCAACACCATTATGCTCAAAACACTACATTAAAATAGTTTACGGTGTGGATAACCTGTTTTATTCTTAATGCATAATCTTATTTCAGAAAACTCTGTATAGCCTTATTAGTCTTAAATAGTCTTACTATTTACAGTTAGCAGATATTACTGTCTATTGCGACTAACAGTTTAACTTTAAGTTAAAGTGTACCATTTGGAACGTACTAATGCAAATATTTTTTCTTTAACAATCAGGTAAATATAACTTACAGTATGTGAGTGAATTCCTATAACGACAAAAAACATAATATTTTTTTTTAGGCAAATATAACTGATGTGAGTTCTGATCTCAGTCATAGTGACAAACATTTAGTTTGAGCAGAAATAAATCATATATGTCCTTACCTTTTGAGGTTTGAGAGTTATGAGAGTTGTACTGGAATCAAAAGGAAAAGTTCTTCCCGTTTGACATTCTGGACAGACTTGATTTTGTCGGAGAGATGTGCCTCATGACTCACCCGAGTTAACCTTAAATGAAACCAAATGAAATTTTAATGAAACATCATTGTGTATACTTCCCTTTACAGTAAAGGGTTTGCTAATGTAATTAGTTTTGTGTAAAACCAGAGGTATTTAAAGTGACTCAGTCAGTTTTGAGAGCTATCAAGGTTGTTTAAAACTAAACAAACTTTAGGTGTGTGTGGGTGTGTGTGTGTTTGTTGTGGGTGTATGTTGATCTGTGTGTCTTTGCTCACTACTGTACGAGTGCTTCTTTGCATGAAATAGCTCTAGTATAAAACTACAGAGTCACCATTGTATGTTGCTGCGATAACTAAATTCTCATAAAGCTAGACAACATTTCCAATACTTTTTTATTGGATATTTGACATGCCACATTTATGGTGCATCTTGAATAAAGTCGGTTATTCTTGTTTTATATTGTCACACATAAATAAATACCCAGGGGGTAAAAAGCGCAGCAGAATTAGAGGAAACGAAATCTAAACTAAAGTTGAAAACAACAGGAGTCAAACTGAAAGTGTGTATTATTAGCTTGTGTTTTATAAGAAACATTCCATAAGGGTGGATCACGTCATGTTTGTTATGTGTTTTCATTAGATGATGGACTGGTTTCGCCACAGGACTTAGATTAAGTAAAGATAAATCCTTAGCTCAATTATAATATTAAAGTATATTTTATACATATGCCTTAGAAAAAAAAAAAACATTACTGACAAAACAAAGTCACTGACGTATTTTAAGATATATCAGTGCAAGTTGCTTTCAGTTAAATCAGCTGAAACATGCATTTTAGTCTGGGACTAAAGCAGGTGAATATCATACAGCTGGATATGATTACGTGCAGATATGCAGGTATAATAGTGGGAGAAGATGGGAGCAAGAAAACAATTTTTTGTATCTACTTCAAAGACTCACAACGGACATGAGGACAAAGTGTGTGCAGTGGGCTAAACCGCTATTTCTTCCTTTAGGCTGGTACTGCCATGGTTATAGCCTAGTGTGTCTGTCGGTGAATATGAACGAATATTTGTCATGTTTTTTTCTGCGAGGCTCTCCGAGAGTAATTGGATACAACTTTCACCTCCATGCTGTCAAACGGAGTTTGTTTTCAAATATAATGCCTCGGGCTGTCAGCTTGTATACCCCATACCCATCTTTGAGAGTTTGCATGCAGATATACAGTATTGCAAGTTTGTTTACCTATAACACATAACAGCTTATGCAGAACATGTTTCTCGAAGTCCTCACTGATTTGGAATGTATTTTTATACTGTATGTATTTTCAAACTATGGCCTTATCTCCTGAACCTCCTTATTGCCACAAAAACAGCTGGATTCAAATCGATATCCTTGCACAGATTTATATTTCTCTGGAGGATAGTCCCGATAGGGTTTTTGTGGTAGGATAATCCCAAAACCTATAAAATGTCAAGTATTTTAGATTAAACTTCTAACATTTTGAATACAGAGCAGGACTTGCCATGACTTTTTCATAACGCAGGTATAAACATTGTTAGCACCATGTTACCCCTATTGCCTTTTTCTTACAGTGATGCATAAAACATGGTATTATAAAAGCTGTAACGCTTTGTTCATATGCCCTTATGTCTGTAAACCTGTCAATCTTTCTCTTTGCTTGACAGAAATCTTAATCTCACAAAAACATGTCCAGGTCGCATTTTACACCAGAGTAAAACAAAAAAAAAAAATATATATTTTTTTTAAATGATAATTAAGCACATCCCTAACCACCAATTACCATTACCATAATATGTTTAGTCATTTAAGCAAATAATTTTTATTGCTAATTCCTTTTATGTTCTACTAATACTCATTATTCTCAGTGGTGATTCTCTTTATAATGAAGAAAGCGGTTTAAAAATTATTACACACACTGCTGTTTAAAAGTTTGAGGATTTATGTTTTCAAAAGATGTCGTCTCTTATGCTTACCAAAGCTGCATTTATTTAATTTAAAATACAGTAAAAATGGTATTATTGTGAAATATTATTACATTTAAAAATTACTTTTTTAATAGATTTTAAAATGGGAAGCCAAGCTAAAGAATAAAGCAAATCTCACGTGATTCTTCAGAAATCATAGGCTGATTTGGGGCTCACAAAACATTTATTATTATCATCAATGTTGGGAACAGTGTTCCAGGATTCTTACGATGGGAACAATAATTTGTCACAGTGTAAAGACGTAAAATTTGTGTCAATGTCAACTGTCACTGTAATGTGTCCATTCTGAATATATGTTATAGGCCTGCTATTAATTTCTTTACAAAATACCGACCACAAACTTTTGAATGGCAGTGTATTTAATTATGTACTTAATATACATTATTTATATAATATCTAAATGTATTTTTCATTTTATTTAAAATCAAATTTAATTTTTATTAATAAGATTGCATTTCATTAAAGAACACTTCTAAATTATGTCACAATAAAGTAATTTCTAAAGGGTTCTAAAAACATTTTGTTTTCTGGTTCTTTGGTCAAATATAATCTGAAAATGTTCTTGATTGGATGAGATTTTCATGAAAAACTACGAGATCATGGTACTGGATGAGGGAGGAGAAAAAGATGGAAGTCTTTGAACATTTCACTAAGGCACCACTAGAGAGGGCTGAAGCTCCACTATCGTCCATCAACATGTTCTCAGAAGCCGGCAGGTTATTGCTGAAGCTTTGGAAAAGAGCTTTACAACTCAGCCTCATGCTGAGAGCAGAAGCAACACAGCTGCAGAGTAATTCTATATTTGTGACTCCGTTTTTAATTAAACTGTCAACTAGACGTAAATATTCATAATCCAAACAACGTCGTCTGAACTAAACCTAACCTATTTCCTGTTCGGCTTAATCCTCCCAGTGTTTCGTTTGCATTACGTGAGCCTTTACTCCCTACTTAACTGCCCACAATAGACCATGCTTTACTTTATATAAGAAGCTTTGGGTAAGAAATCAACTTAAACGTGAATACAGTACAAGATCTCAGGAGAGGCAGCACATTCCACACCATGCGATGGTCTCTATGTACCGAATTCACCGTGTCTGTCTGCATCACCGAGGAGATTTACCAGAGGTCGTAGCTGTGGGAGAAAGAGTTAAGACCTTGAGACCAGGATGGACAAGAATAAGAGAAAATGACTAGATTTAGAAGAGAGAAGAGAGAGAGAGAGAGGAGAGAGAGAGAGGAGAGGAGAGAGAGAGAGAGAGAGAGAGAGAGAGAGAGAGAGAAGAGAGAGAGAGAGAGAGAGAGAGAGAGAGAGAGAGAGACTTAGCAGTCGAGACTTGTGCTCTTCTGAACCGGGGGAAGGACGGGGTTGTGTCGAGGGGGGAGGAAAGGAGAGCTGTCACGAAGCGTCTCAGCCAGACTCCGGGTGAATGTAGATGTGTCCTGCTCAAGCAGAGCTTCCGCTTGTCATACCTGGCAACTCAAATGCCAGCTGGAACACTGAGCTGTTCTTGAGCCGCTATGACAAAGGGGTAATGTCTCTGCAGGCCTGTGTTGTGACAGATCTGTGGCTCACTTTTTGCAGGAGGCATGGACTGTGAGAGTGTGTTTTGCTCTAGCCTTCAGGACATCACCTAGACTGAACAGTGTTTGGACTCGACTCCAGTTGCTGGAGTTTTTCTTTTTACTCTGAGAGAGTTTTGATTGTTGAAGCTGAAGCACTATCTTTTGATTCTGCTGCTTTCAGGAACATGGATATCTTTTTAACAGTGCTTGCAAGGAGTTCCTGTATCGATATTCCTCAGACGTTCTGGTTACGGTTTGTTCTGTACCTCTAAACCCAAGTATTACACTTCTGCGATGAATTTTTTTTAGATGCAGCATTTCATTTAGAAATTAGGCCTTAAACTATTGTTAAAACTTTTGCTCTGGTTTGCTGTTGCCTTACTCTTTTGCTTTTATCTCATAATTATGTCTTATCATATCTTCATTTTGGCTTTTTATTTCATAAGGAACTTGTTAATAGTATGTTATACAGTACACTGTAAAAAGTTAACTATTATTTACTCAATTTTTTTGGTGAAACATTTTTACACTCAAAAAAATTGAGTAAATTTTAAAGCTGTGAAATCAATGAAATATACTGTGCGAATTGAGTAAATGCAAGTAAAAAAATTAAGTACATCGAAGTAACTGCATCTGGTACATTAAGAAATAAAATTAAGTATAATTTAACATTTAAAAAACAATATTTATGAGTAATATTAACTGTTTTTATTTATAAGTAATATTAACCTCTTTTATTTCCTCTAAACCTTTGTAAAATAGTAGCCTATTTCATACAACAACAGTATACGTTAAATGGCATTGGCCTTTATTGTCATTGAGTACAGCAATACAGCACATTTTACACTGTTTTTAACATGTATACAATTATGCCTATATTTAAACTCAATTAACAAACATTTTTGAAGTAAAAATGAAACATTTAAACATTCAGGTAGCCTAATTCAAGTGTAATCAACCAGTCTGTTATCCAATGTCCACCGGATCAGCGCTGGTTTTCGTCCCGGAGACGGACTCGCGCTCTGCGGGTGAACTTCGAACTTTAGACCGCTGTCCTGAATACCGTCCCACTCATAGCCGAAAGATACTGCGAGCGACTGACTGACTCCATAACCTGCCAATAAACAAACAGTGACAGTTCTGAGGACATTTTATCATCCAAATGAATTATATTCATTATCATTAGAAAAAGGAATAAAGTCGTGTGTTTATGCAAGGCGTTTCAATCACGCGAAAAGACCATAACATTACTGTAAAGACAGGCGCGACTCTGTTTAGGTGTCGAATTACGCCTCTGTATGTTGTTTTGCATTAAATAAAATGATTTAAAGCACAGTAATGATAATATATACACAAACCTGAATTTCACAGAGGAAATGCACCAAATCTGCGACGCTGAAAAGAGAGATGTTGTACTGGAGACCGGAGAGTTCAAACAGCCCGCGCTCACTCAACCAACCGTCGAGTTGTCGTCACGTCAGAGGGTGGGGGAGGGGTGCATTGTTTTAATTGAGTAAACTTACTAAATTTCTTAAGAGTGTGAAATATATTAATAATATTGATTTGAATTAAGTAATATTTTTTTGTTTCTTGAAACAGATCAGTTTAATTAAACATTCTCATATTTTTTGATAGAAATTTCACAAATATATTAAGTGTATTATAAAGAAATAATTGGTTAGTCAAATACTAAATAATTTTATTGAAAAAAACTTAAATATATCTGTAAATTCTAGATAAAATTAACTGTTGAATTTTTACTAAATTATTTTGGTATGTTTAACTCAAACAATCAAGTTAACGATATTCAGAGATTTTATTAAGTTAATAAAGTTAAATATTTCTGTAATATTTACTAAGCCACAGAATTATTTTTTACAGTGTAGCGCTTGCTGTATGAGTGCAGAAATATATTTGCTGTCAAATCAAGCTGCATGCACCACTTGTCACCATGATGGTAAAAACCAACATTAACAGAAATTCTTCTAAATTAGCATAACAAAACATTAATCACTACTAAATCTCCCACTTAACATTAATCTTGCACTAAAAAAAACATATTATATTACACTTAATTTAAGCATGCTGGAAAATAGACATCCCAGCCATTTCAGTTAAACTTAAGTTTGTCTAAATTAAAATAACTAATTTTATAAAACTTAAACCAATGAAACAGTTAATTTTACTTAAAATATATACTTAAAGTTTGTCCTACTCAAACCAATTAATTATTTTGAGTGTGACGGTTTAGAGTCCATATGATCCAAATAGATGATTCAATGTCTTCTGAAGAAAAACAATAGTGTGTGTGTGTGTGTGTGTGTGTGTGTGTGTGTGTGTGTGTGTGTGTGTGTGTGTGTGTGTGTGTGTGTGTGTGTGTGGTGTGTGTGTTGTGTGTGTGTGGTGTGTGTTTCAAGAGGTCCAAGATTTTTTGGAACCAAAGTAAAGAATCCATTTGGCTTAATACCAATTTACAAAATTACGGCTTAGTGGTTCAGACTCTTAAATTTGCACTTCCAATTGATCTGCTTGGAGTTTTTTGGATGTTTTACAATGCATGCCCACAAACCTACACACGTGTGTCCAAATGTGGCAGAATCAATGTTACCGACTCCTAAATGAGGATCATTGTCTGGCTATGCTAGCAGTAATGTATTGAAGGGCATGTAAAAAAAAAAAAAAAAAACAGGTCAGAAACAACCAGAACTCTCTGAGGGGCCATAGTTCATTAATAGTCATAGTCCATGTGAGGGATTTTCTACAGGTTGCATCAGGCAGTGTGTTAGTTGGTGGGGGGTAATCAGACTGAACCTATCAACCTATCAGACAGAATTTAAATTACTGAACCGACTGTTCATTGTTTCTGGAGACATTGAACCCCGTTAGCAGCAGTTCTCTTACGAGAGTATCTCTCGTACTGCGTAATATCTTACGCTATGGGGAAACACTCTTTCCTCGAGATATTGAAGCCAAAAATTACCCTTAATTTTTTTAATCATGCAAAACGCTTTTGCAGCAGCAAGCAGACAAGGGCGAAACAGCTCGCGCGCGCCCATTGGCTGCCTCGCTGGAAAAGCTGCAGCCTATCGAGTGAAGGCACTGCGTGACGTAATGACGAATGAAGACGCTTCGCGCTCATTTCGTCATGTCCCGCCAGTATAGGCGTGGTCTCGCCCTATGAATACCCCTCGATAGCTGTATTTCTCTGATTTTTCATTCTTCACGCGAAGCTCACGCATCGCGGGATCCAGAGTGAGAAGCCGCGCCGTTGACTTGTAGCCTTCTCAGCGGGACGTGCCATCTTCTGAAGTCGCTGGCCCAGCCGCCTTCAACTGCCGTACCTGCTGCGCTTTCCGGCGTACTATATCCTTTTACTCTGCTAAGTGTGTGTGTGTTTGCTTACGTGACGCAACACCCATTTCTACTGTTCTAAAAGAGCTGCGTCTTTTTAAAGATGCTTTCCTGTGGTTCTTGCCGAGCCCCACTCAGCGACGAGGACCGCCACGTCATCTGCGTGTCCTGCCTGGGTGAGGATCACGCGGCCACCGCGCTCGCTGACGGCGGATGCCATCATTGTAAACGCTTGCCTATGGTGACTCTGCGGACTCGCCTGGCGTCGTTCTCCGAGCCCGCATCCCAGCCCGCCGTGATGCCGCGCCGCAAGAAGCGCCGCGCCCTGCGCGCTCCCGAGCTATTTCCAGCCCGCCAAAGCTCGCCGGTTCGCCCGCCAGCTTCGCCGGCTTCGCTCGAGTCGCTCCCAGACGGACAGCGGCCGCCGTCTGCCGCCGCGTCCGCACTTGAGCTCGACAAACTACCGGAGACGGCATTGAAACTGAGCCGATGCGTCCGCTCTCTCAAGCCGTGGATTACATCGGCCTGAATGGTGAGATACATTTGTAGCTAACGCTATCCGAGATGACGGAAGCTGAGCGCTCCGTGTTCCTCGACGTTCTCGCTCTGCTGGACGCCGCCCCCCTCAGCGCGGGCCCCGGCCGAGGATTGAGATAAAGCCCGAGGTCTCAAGGCCTTCCTAGTCTCTCTAGGAAAGCGACGGTGTTCAGTTCCCGCTGCGGCCGGATTTTCACCAAAACTTCTCGCTCGTTCAGTTCCAAGCAATGTGACTGTTCCAGTGTATTTCGCAGTGAGCAAGCTGGTTCCACAGCCCGCTTGCCTGCGCACAAAGGCCGCCGTTTCGGCTAACTAGCAGCGCCGCCAGGCCCGAGATCAAACACCGCGCTCTCGCTCTGCTGGATGCCGCCCCCCTCAGCGCGGGCCCCGGCCGAGGATTGAGGTAAAGCCCGAGGTCTCAAGGCCTTCCTAGTCTCTCTAGGAAAGTGACGGTGTTCAGATCCCGCTGCGGCCGGATTTCCACCAAAACTTCTCGCTCGTTCAGTTCCATGCGTTGTGGACTGTCCCAGTGTATTTCGCAGTGAAGCAGCGCCGGTGTCTCAGCCCGCTTGCCTGCGCACAAAAGCCGTTTCTATGGCTACCCAGATAAATCCAATAAAGAGTGCATTTTCTGGTGTTCCGGCCACGGCCGATGGTGTTACGAGTGTTGTAAGAATGCCCACGTCCCAGTGCCCATTCCCACACCCAGACACAGCCCGCCACGGTGCAGGGCTAGCACAAATAAAACCAACTCATGTTGGTTGTGCAGAAAATGTGGTGAACGCGCCCATACAATGCCCGCTTACACTACACGATGCGTGTCCCTTGGTTTCTGTAAAAACGAAACTAACAGACTTCAGATGAAAATTAGCTTTACTGCTAACTCTGGCGCATTTACATTTTAAGTGTAAACAAAAAATGTCAATTAATGTGCATTGTCCCTTTTAAATAAATAAATAAAAAAATAAAAAAAAAAAACACACATTTAGTCGGCGCGAGCCGACAGTGTTCTCAGTGCAGTAAATGTGCCCGCTGTTCCGCATTTCCTCACTGACACGCCGAATCCCACGGGATTCACCCCCGCTCGCTTTCTATGCACAACCCGTCACAGAGAAGCTGAGCGCGGCCAGGCTGCCCGCTGTGATTAGCGCGCACCTCGCACGCTGTGAACACAGCGTTGATTCAGTCGGCGCGAGCCGAGCATTCTCCGTGCAGAAAATGTGCCCGCTGTCTCGCGCCCGCATTTCTCACAGACACTCCGAATCTCACGGGATTCACCCCCGCTCGTCTTCTCTGCACAACCCGTCACAGAGAAGCTGAGCGCGGCCAGGCTGCCGGCTTTGATCAGCGCGCGCCTCGCACGCTGTATACACAGCAGTGATTTAGTCGCGCGAGCTGACAGTATTCTCAGTGTAGAAAATGTGCCGCATTTAGTAAATGTGCCCACATTCCCTCACACGCGCCGAATCCCACAGGATTCGCCCCGCTCGCTTTCTCTGCGCGTCCCGCCATAGAGAAGCTGAGCGCGGCCAGGCTGCCCGCTGTGATCAGCGCGCCCCCCGCCTCGAACGCTGTAAACACGGTGCTGTGTTCCCAGTACACAGGGGCTCTCGAGCCGCCGTCCTGCCGCGGCCAGAGCCCAGATTTCATTCTACCCCTAGCTATTCACGCAGATGCGTGGTTAAGGCTTCCCGGGGTATCAGAATGGGTGTTGAACACTATAACGAGAGGCTGTTCGCTACAGTTCGCTCGACGCCCCCGCCGTTATACGGCGCGAGTCGAAACTACGGTGTATAGCGAAGTGTTTCATCTACTTCGAGCCGAGATAGCGAAACTACTGAGAAAAAGGGGCTATAGAACCTCTATCTCAGGGCGAAGGGGGCTTATACAGCAGATATTTTCTGGTACCGAAAAAGATGGTGGGCTCAGACCCATTCTAGATCTGCGACTGCTGAACAGAACGCTCGGGAAGCGCCAGTTCAGAATGCTTACGACCAGGAAAATCCTCGCGCAAGTGCGCCAAGGAGACTGGTTCATGTCAATAGATCTGAAAGACGCCTATTTTCAAATACAAATAGCGTCCCATCAAAGGCGATTCTTGAGATTCGCCTTCGAGGGCCAGGCATATCAATACACAGTCCTGCCGTTCGGCCTGTCAGTAGCACCCCGTACGTTCACGTAGTGCATGGACGCGGCCCTCGCCCCCCCTGAGACTTCGGGGCATGCGAGTTTTGAACTACTTGGACGATTGGCTGATTCTAGCTCGTTCACGAACGGAGCTCATAGAACACAGGGCCGCATTACTCGAGCATCTCGAGGAGCTGGGCCTTACAGTCAATTGGGCGAAAAGCTCACTGCTCCCCAGTCGGAGAATTTCCTTCTGGGAACAGTGTTGGACTCGCTATCCATGACAGCACGCCTGTCACCGGAGCGCGGATTAAATATTCAGCACGTCGCGAGATCCTTCCGCCACGGCTCTATAGTCCCGCTCAGAAGGTTTCAGAAAATGCTGGGTCTGATGGCCTCAGCAGCCTCCGTACTCCAGTTGGGCCTGCTCTGCATGCGCCCACTGCAGCTATGGCTAAAAGCACGAGTTCCCCCAGGGCGTGGACCGCGGGTCTATTTCGCCTCAGGGTCGACCTTCAGTGCGTTTCAGCTCTGAAACCGAGGAAAGTGACCGGCTGGTATCAGTCAGGTGTGACTCTGGGGATCGCCTCGGGTGTGAAGGTGGTGTCTACGGACGCCTCCACATCGGGGCGGGGAGCGCTGCTCGAGGGCAGACCACTAGCTGGCCTATGGTCAGTACGGGAGAAGCTCCTTCACATAAACTGCTTGGAATTAATGGCAGTCGACAAAGCGCTAAGGCGCTTCTGTCCCCAGATAATAGGCCACCACGTATTGGTCCGGTCGGACAACATGTCAGTGGTGGCGTACATAAATCGCCAGGGCGGCATCGGGTCCACACGCCTTTGCAGGCTGGCGGAACCCCTCTTGGTCTGGGCCCAGCGCAACCTCCTTTCTCTGAAAGCGGCGCACGTGCCTGGGCACCTGAATACGGGTCCAGACAAGCTGTCCAGAGACAACGTCCCGACAGGAGAATGGTCGCTGCATCCGCAGACGGTCCAGCTGCTGTGGGAAACGTTTGGCAGAGCGCAGGTGGACCTGTTCGCGTCCCGCGAGAACGCTCACTGCCCAGTATTCTTCTCGAAGGGCAGGGACGCGCTGGCCCATACTTGGCCCAGCGGTCCCCTGTATGCCTTTCCCCCGGTCTCGCTCCTGCCTCAGGTGTTGGAGCGGATCAGGGAAAATGGATGCCCAGTGCTGCTTGTGGCTCCGCTCTGGACGAACCAGGCTTGGTTTCCGGTCCTGATGCGGATGACCAGCACTGCCCCGTGGCCTGTACCGTTGAGGAGAGATCTCCTCTCTCAGGCGGAGGGCTCGATTTGGCATCCTCACCCGGAACTGTGGTCCCTGCACGCATGGGTCATCAACGGGTACCCGCTAGCCTCCCAGAAGGAGTGCTAAACACGATCGCGCAGGCTAGAGCTCCGTCTACCAGACGGCTCTATGCCTCGAAATGGTCGGTGTTCTCTACTTGGTGTCGAGCCCGTGGCTTTTCACCCGTGGACTGCGGGGTTAAGGAAGTGCTTGCCTTCCTTCAGGAGCTGATGGATAAGGGAAGGACCCCATCCACGCTCAAAGTGTACGTGGCGGCCATAGCAACGTTTGCTAAACCGGTGTCTGGCCAGTCACTGGGGAAAAACGACTTAGTCGTGCGTTTCCTACGAGGAGCTCGGAGATTAAACCCTCCCAGGCCCCCTTCAGTCCCGGCTTGGGACCTTTCCACGGTCTTGGAGGCCATGAAAGGCGCCCCGTTTGAGCCGATCCTGCTGTCGGATATGAAGCACCTGTCCCTTAAGACGGTGTTTCTATTGGCTCTCGCTTCAGTGAAGCGTGTAGGGGACTTACAGGCGCTTTCTGTAAGCGCGTCATGTCTGGAGTTTGGGCCTAACGACTCAAAGGTCGTACTCAAACCGAGGCACGGCTACGTGCCGAAATCCCTCAATACACCGTTTAGGGCCCAGGTAATTTCCCTGTCAGCCCTTCCGGTTCTCGATGAGGAGAGGGACGCGAGTCTCCTTTGCCCTGTCAGGGCGTTAAGGGCTTATGTGTCCCGCTCGGCTGGGTTCAGGCAGACCGAGCAGCTTTTCGTTTTGTTTGGCGGCCGTTCTAAGGGACTCGCCGCCTCAAAACAGAGCCTATCCAGATGGATAGTGGATGCCATAGCGCTGGCATACACTTCCAAGTGCCTGCGGTGCCCATTGGGTGTCAAAGCGCACTCCACAAGAGGCGTGGCCTCGTCGTGGGCATGGTATAGCGGGGTCTCCCTGCAGGATATCTGTACGGCTGCGGGCTGGGCCTCGCCGTCGACATTTATCAAGTACTATAACCTGGAGGTGCCCGCCTTGCAAGCTAAGCTTTTGGCGGTCTGAACTTCGGGCTTATCGGCCGCCAATGCGGCTATGTTGCCCTTACGGGTCGGTACCCCTACGGGACTTTTATGAAGGAGTGATGCTTCTAGCCTCTCCTCCTCTACTCTATGTGAGTTATGGTGATTATGCACTAGATGTGCCCCGGGCTTGGCCCCGGGACTCTGGTGTTGGATCCCTGTCCGCACGGCGTTTTGTATGGGGTCCCCATAGCGTAAGATATTACGCAGTACGAGAGATACTCTCGTAAGAGAACGTACTCGGTTACTAACGTAACCTCGGTTTCTCTCTAGAGAGGGAACGAGTACTGCGTATCTTGCCGTGCTTGAACTATGCTCTGGTTCGCTTCGGTGTACAAAATCAGAGAAATACAGCTATCGAGGGGTATTCATAGGGCGAGACCACGCCTATACTGGCGGGACATGACGAAATGAGCGCGAAGCGTCTTCATTCGTCATTACGTCACGCAGTGCCTTCACTCGATAGGCTGCAGCTTTTCCAGCGAGGCAGCCAATGGGCGCGCGAGCTGTTTCGCCCTTGTCTGCTTGCTGCTGCAAAAGCGTTTTGCATGATTAAAAAAATTAAGGGTAATTTTTGGCTTCAATATCTCGAGGAAAGAGTGTTTCCCCATAGCGTAAGATATTACGCAGTACTCGTTCCCTCTCTAGAGAGAACCGAGGTTACGTTAGTAACCGAGTACGTTATTAAAATATTAAGATTTCCACTTTTATATATACCTTTTATGTAAGGCTCTTATAACAAAGGTTGTATTTATTTGATCAAAAATACAGTAAAAACAGTATTGTGAAATATTATTAAAATTTAATATTTTGTTTTCTATTTTGAATATATGTTTTAAAAAATTAACTTATTCCTGATGTCAAAGCTGAATTTTCAGGATCATTACTGCAGTGTCACATGATCCTTTAGAAATCATTCTAAAATGCTGATCTGTTTTTCAAGAAATATTTCTTATTATTATTATTGTTGAAATAGGATTTAATATATTTGTGTTAAAGGTGTGCTATTTTTTCAGGATTCTTTGATGAATGGAAAGATCAAAACAACAGCATAATTAATTCATTTATGAGGACATTGTATTGACATTATGATTTTTATACTGTACAAACTGTATAATCTATCTCCTATAATCTACCCATCACATACAACTTTCTGCATTTTTAGATTTTTAAAAAACATCACTTAGTATGATTTATAAGCGGTTTTCCCCATGCATTGGGACAAAAATGTCCCCACAAGGACAAGGATTTCGGATATTACCATCTTTGTGGGGACATTTACCCCCCATAATGTAGGGCTTACTAGGACCACACACACACACACACACACACACACACACACACACACACACACACACACACACACACACACACACACACACACACACACACACACACACACACACACACACACACACACACACACACACCACACACGCACGCACACAAAGCAAAATATGATTATTTTGTCAACACCCATAAGCCGTCAACCCAACAGATTTTTTTGTCTGATAGTGACATTTCAATAAATGGAGATGAAAAGAATGCTAAATTTAATAATATTTATAATAAATGTTTGACATGACAGTACGCATTCTTTTCTTATCTGATATGTTCCATGACAGACAGACAATGAAAAAAAAACACATTTCACAGGACGTTGTGCCAAACTGTAAATTAATCATTTTGAACATGCATACCATTGATCTAAAATAATTCCTTTTGTTTTAATCCTTTCCAGCCTGTTTTGCTCCATGTCTCAATAACCAGTGTGCTGATATGAGGAGAGAAAGCCTATAAGTTCTCTCACAAACACTCAACCCGTCTGTCACTCTCTATCTGTGTCCTCTCTTTGACAGCTAAACCTCGAAGGCTGCAGACGAACTGAAGTTCTCTAATCAGCTGACTTGGCTGACCGTGTCGCTCTGATTGCCACGACAATTACAATCCTGGCCACAGATTGCTGTCTGCTGGCTCAGGCCAGACTTAAAAGAAGGATTGAAGAGAGAAATACAAGCTATAGGTTATAGGGATTGCACACCAGATCAAAGAGCAAAAACAAACCACCTCAAAGATGCTTGTCATCTATTAAAAAAAAAAAAAAAAAAACTTGATTGTTTATTAATGTTTTTTATTTATTTAAAAAAGGATTGGATGAGTATACTATAATTACTAAAATAGCATGAGATATAAAGTCAGAATTATGAAATTTAGGTTGAATGTTAAGATTTTTTCTCATTTATGACATAATTCAAACTTGTTAGATAATAATATGTAATAAAAAGTGTATATTATGTTATATTAAGTCATAATTATGAGGTGTATTTCTAACATTTAATTTACATTTTTGTAGTTTATAATAAAAGTGTTTCAAGTCAAACATCACTCAAACATTTCAAGTTAAGAAAAATTAAAATGTATAAGTACATAATAAAAATATGCCAGTTCTGCTTATTTTTGAGTTTTACCAACTTATTCGGGTTTACAGTCTGTTTGTTTTTCGTTCTTGCATATTTTTTTGGAATATCCCTTTAAAGAGCATAAATAACACACGCTTCAATGAAATGTATATGTGTTGCATTTGCATACATAATATTGTCTAAATTAGAAATAAATAATCTGAAAATGAATAAAAAACGACGTAACAGCGGCCAACTGCATATATAGCGCATCATAGTTTGAAGTCACAGGCGTATGTCACCTGTGTGTGTGTCCATTGTCAGCTCTCCTTTCCACTTTGCGCACGGAGTACACTTGTATTTCTGCAGTCTACAAATGCACACTTCATGACAGGATCTAACATGACACCTTTTCATTGACAGCGTTCTCAAAGTTGTCAAAATAAAAGTCTTGCTTCCGACATTTATCTGCCAAAAAGAATTACTGCCCGATGCTGATAATAAAAAAAGGGAAAGTAAAACTTTATTTCGATTGTCCACTTCACACATTCTACCAAATATTAGTAACTTTGCAACTAAAATCCAACTTATTCTACTAACCTGAGCCCTAACACATAACCTTAACCTCAACTCATATTCCAATGAGAGATATTTAGTAGTTGCTAAGTTACTTAGTAGTTAGTAGAATGTCTGAATTGAAATAAACTTTAACCAAAGAGAAATACTGGCTTTGGCAATATGTCAGTCGACCACTAAAAATAATGCTATACTCAAACTGCATAGTGCTTTATTCATTGTACTAGATGTCAATTACTGAGGTGCTGCCTTACTTCTCCACATCCATTCACATGAGCCGCTCTGTGAGTTTTTTTAGTATGTCTGGTTACTTTTCATATCTGAGAGGTTTTTTGACCAGCGTTGAGTTGCCCTCAGGCTTTATTAGCATCACTGGATGATTCACAGTCTTGAAACATCAGAAAGGTGATTACAAAGTCCAGGGAAGGACAGGAAAGTATTTTGTCTCCATACTCGACTTTATGCCAGTGTGCAATCAATGACGGGCCGGCAACAATTGAGTTACAATCATTCTGTGTTTTCCGGCACGGCTTTGATACGGCACACTCTTAAGCACTCTTTGATGGGACATGGGAGGGAATTGAATTAGCCTTACTCTGTGAGGAAGAGTGGCACCTTAGAGCTTTGCCATTCAATAAACTGCTCTCATTTACTTGCTGTGCCTTCTGTTTATCACTCTCTCTCTTAACTAGCCTTTTTATTTCACCTTGTGCATTCACAGCTGCGGTCTCGGGATGAGAGAGAGAAAGGGGTGGAAATAACTTGCAGTCTCAGTCATGGACTAATATAAAGATGCTGGTTTATCATCAATTATTAGGTGCAAGTCATTATCATTTTATCAGGGTCTCCAGGTGCCACATGCAACTGAGGTATCATTCATGCTATCATATGGGTAATGCTGGCAACCAAATCACGTTGTGCTGGTTCTTTGGCTTTGGCAATACATCATGCCTTGATACAACTATAAGGTCAGCTTTGAACTTGGGGGGGGGGGGGGGGGGGGGGGGGGGGGGGGGGGGGCTCCATTGTATTGAATGAACGTTGAAAGAAGGAATGAGTGTGATAATCCAGACAGTCATGGCTCACTAAGCAAGATTTATGTGCAGGACAATCTCATATTTGGCTCACTGTGTGAATGCATAAATAATTTTACATATTGAAAGTCACCTTGTCGACATGGTTATACCTCAGGGACACCCGATATACATCACTCCAGAAGTGGCATGATACAATGTATTAATCAAAATCGATTTATTAAAAATAAAACTTTTGGGTATATACTTAAAAGGAAACAATCTAAACACAGAAGTCAATGTTTCTTTGTTTATTATTATTTACATTTTATTATCCTTTATTTTACTAGGCAAGTCACTTAAAAAAAAGTTCTTATTTTCAACAACAGCCTGGCAGGATAATTAAAATCTCCAGAAAAATACCAACATATTACAACACACATACATTAATTTAAAACATTCACAAACTGTAATAAAAAAATGATTTTAAACTGAAATAACTTTGGTGCATGCAATTTTGTAGCACATTCCATTCATTTGCATCAGCGAAACCAAAAGCAGAGCGACCATAGACAGTTTTTTTTTTTCTAGGGATAATCAAACAAATGATTAGATGATCTGGTTGAATATGTACTAACATGTGGTTGCAACAACTCTTGCAGATATTTGGGTAATAGACCTAACAGGACTTTATAAATAAAAATACACCAGTGTATTTCCCGTCTACTATGTAATGAGGTCCAATTTAAAAGGGAATACAGTTCTACCAGAAAGACTCTGGAGATAGAATGATGTAACAAAGCATTAATTTATTGACAGCCCAGCAAGCGATTATTTAAGTCAGTCGAAGGCAGGGGCGCAGCCGACCCCAAAAGTAGGTGGATTATGGAAAGAAAAAAAAAGGTAACAGAAAGTATACCCACTGGTCGTGAATCCTGTGGTTCCTGAAAATAGGAAAGGGAGTTACCATAATATAGCATGATGAATGTTGGATGTGGATACCTCGTAGGCCTATAGCTTAGACAAGTAAGCCACTTTAGTTTTAGTAAAAACGTTGACCTGTAAGGTACTACATGGAGCCATGGAATAAAGTGTTTTTTTGTTTTTAAATATGCATTTAACAGGGCTTTTATCCAAAACAACTTACATAGAATTCAATGTACTTTTTACATGATTATCAGTTCCACTCCTAAGGACATGCAGAAACACGGCCTCATTGGACCACACAGAACAGTACCACATTGGGCCATACATAGACAGCCTCATTGGACCGCAAGAGCTGGCCACATTGGACCACAAGGCCATGATTGACCACAGAGATGAGGCCTCGATGAGCCACAACGGCTGCTATTGCCACATAAAAGACAAGGTAGGACTAGATGAGCACATAAAACGAAGGCCACCCAGCCCTTTTTTTTTAAAGCAATGAATGCTACAAAGCCTTGGTAAACCACACAGAACCTATGCCCTACACCACTGGCCAATCATAGGCATCTTTTAAAGGACAAGACCAAGCCACTAAGGCCACACATGGACAAACCTATGCCCCGTGTGCCATGTGACCAACCATAGGCATCTTTTTAAGGACAAGGCAATGATGTGCCACTAGACCTAAAAGACCCACACAGAGACAAGGCCCACTGGGCCACAAGGCTGCTAATGCCACACAGAGACAAACCACTCATAGACAAGGCCACATAGAACCCAATGCCATAACTGGCCACAAGACCACGGGACACGGCCACATTGATAGACTGCAGCTTTTGATAACAATGGTTAATTGAGACCTGAACCAGGCTTTAGAAAGAGGTGCTCCGTTAGGTAATATGAATAGAGGGGTGTGATTTGAAGTTCTAGGGCAGATTAAGAATTTTAAACATAGATGTGAAGGGACAGAAATTGTTATTGATTTTTTAAGTGCTAGGGTGACGCCGGAGTTTTGAACGTCATTCTTAGAGTGCTAAAGAAAGAGTAAAGAAACTAGGTAAGAAGCACAAATAGAAAGGAAAGACGACGGGCAGGATCGAAATATAAAATTTCTGAGTTGAAATCCCCAGGACACATGAAGCCGTAAAAGCAGATAAAACACGTTTTTTAGCAGAATATATATATGAAAAAGAGATCATAGCGGATAGAGATGAATAATAATTGCAAAAGAGCAAGGTAATAGGCAGGCGTTTATCTGGAGGTGCTAGAGGATTTAGCTATGCCTTTGAGTAATAAGCGAACGAAAGTTTGCTGTGAAAAGATTTGGGAATTAGGATTAATAACTTTGCGTAAAATTAAATACCTGTGAGTAATCTACGAATGAAAAAAATATTTAATTACGATTTCCGTAATTGTAAACGAGGAAGGAACCACCGGCCATGATCAAGATGGGAAATAGAGGAATCTGGAAGAAAAGCAAACCTTTATAAACTGAGACCAAGAAGTATGAGCTTTTAAGGTGGAGGGAGCCGTGCCTTCGTGAAGTACGGTCTAGCTGGATTGAGCAGATCATCTAATTTAACATTTCTCTGTTAGGGGAGGGCAGGGTGATGGATCCGAGTTGGCTAAAGGGCAAAGCCGTCTGAAGCCTGAAACTAAAGCACATAGCTAAGGCATTGCAGTGGCCAGGAATGTACGCGACCAGTGCTCAAAGTGGGGCGGTACTCACCGGTACGCAGTACCGGCACGTCTACATTTTACTCTTAAGCGTACCTGCACTTTTTCTTAGTTATAAAATGAAGACTACTGATTGCCAGATAAACGTCTCAGAAATGGCATAATCATCTGACAAGAAGATCTGCCTTAATGATGGCAACCTTGCTTCATTAGCACAAGCAACATAATGTGTTTAGCGGCCACGTCAAACTCCAAAAGAAGCTGGCACGGCTATAGGACACTTTTCGTGAAGCGCAGATGAAACGAAGCTTGAGTGAGCGTGGTAAATTCATCTGGCCTTTACTGATCCAGATATCCAAATCTGAGATTGGACATGCACCCTTCGTCTAGCTCAGCGTCAGCGTTAACAGACGAGAGATAAATGCCCTGCCTTGAGGAACGATACTCATAGCGAAATTTTGGTGAACGAACAAAGAAGCATATAAGGCTTAGATAATTATTACATTTTTTTTTTAAGGATGATGTGACTGAATTACGCACACATTAATATATAATCTTATTTTGCTGACCCCAACAAATGAATGGAAGTGAATCAACCAGTTCATTTTGGACAATATTTGATTTATTTTTTTATAAACATATGTCATGGAAATTCTTAATACGAATATAACCAACTAAATTTGACTAGTTAATATGAATTTTAAGTATATATGGTGTAAAATAGTTGTTTGTGAAATTACAACACTTATGTAAATATGTCATTTACTGCCATTGTAAATATATCTACTACGGCATATGATTAACAGCCAATGACCAACTTGCTCTCTTTTAGCTCAGCTTCTTTCCTTTTCAGATATGTTTTTTTTTATATATAAAAGTATACATTACCAAACACTGGTGTGTGAGCAGTCGCTATGAGGAGCGCGACCTGTGAATATGGCATTTGCATAAAAAGCCAGTTTAATATTCTGTTACTCTTAAGCTTATTTTATTTCTATTCAGTTACGCAGTTGTTAGTGAGTATTTTGCAAACTGCCCATGTGATCGACGACGCTGAACTTATTAGATTACCACTGCACTGTGGAATATCACACGCATCTTTGCTTACACTTTGTTACAAACATTAAGGCGAGCTATCCGGCTCTGCTGTTTAAAGCGTTGCAGTCTGCAGATCAGCAGTTATTAGGAACACGCCTTGTCACCTTAGTCACCAATTTGAACTCTGCCGCTGGTGTAGGAAGCAGTGGAGTAGCCAAGTTAAATACTTACCTGAATGTAGTTTAATCATGGTAGAGGGGACATATTAACAGTGGCTGGTAGAAGCGCCTACCAAAACTTGAAAAACCGACTTGAAAGCCTCGGAAGTGGAGCTTGAACTTGAAAAAAAATGTGAGAAGATCGCCTCTCGTGAATTGCAAAGTTGATATCGGTGGGATCGGTGATCGATTACTCAGAGTGTTTTGGGCCTAGAAGGAGCAGGACTTCTCTTGATAGGCCTTGGCTGATCAAACTCTCCGAAGACCACTGTGCTAATGGAGAGATGCGGCACTGAATGAAGGAACTGCGACGTGTAGCGGAGAGACGGCGGGACGAAGTCATCATCGGAACTTGATAATCGTAAACAATATGCGTGTCCTGAAACTTGTTGGTTGGCAACTGAACGAGAGCATGATGTGTCGCATCAGCATCTGCGAACTCAAACATGTGTAAGTACCGATCTTTTATACAGCGAGTATAAGGAAGGACATGATTGGATAGATGTGAAGGTAATAAGTGATGTGGTAATTAAGTCTTCCTGACAACACTAAGCTAAAGCTTTCCTTTCACAGTTATGCTTTCTGTGAGGTGCATTAATAATCAGTCTAAAAGCAGCATGATATAACACATCTAATTGTTCTAAAACACCTTTACGTGCATTCCTACATCACCATGGTAAAACAGTGCTTTCAACAAGATATTTCTTAGCTGATGTAGTAAACATAGATCTATTTCAAAACCAAGTCTAGATTTAACTTTCTTCTGAAAATGTATTTTATGATCAGTGAAAGTTAAAGAGTTATCAAGCCAAATTCCAAGATATTCACTGTAATGTATTCTCAAAGTAAAGTGTGTGTGTGATTATATATTTATTGTATTGTATTGTATTGTATTTATATTATATTTATTATTTATATTATATATTTGTGAATGACATCCCGGGTCAATAAGATGATGTGTTTTAAGTGTTAAATTACTTTGTATTATACAACGAGTATGTGATATTTCCCTCCTGTAATTCCTAGATTTAATAAATATCTATATCTATCTTTCAGCTTCTTCCAAAGTTTTGTGTTTACCTTTTTATGTAATATATAAAATGTGGCACACACAGACAACAATTTATTTATTTATTTATTTCATGTGTGTAGCATTTTGTGAACTTGGATATTGAAGATAAGGACAATCTGTCATCATTGGCCAAAGTTGAAACATGCATAATGTAAGCTTTTCATCAAGTTTTCACCCAAATTAGACAATGTAACCATCTAATCGATCACTAGTGTATTATGTATTATGGGTTTAACTATGTGGGATGGAACAGTTTTGCAGTGGCTGGTCAGGTTTTAGGAAAGCCAGCGAGGTCCTGTGGAAGTAATGAAGATCAATAGGAGTTAGGATGGAAGGGGGCTGTGATCCAGGAACTGTCTCACAGTTGAAGGCCAAGGCGTTATCGATCCCACCTGCACTGGCAGTGTCAGATAAAAGGGCTTCTGGCTTTAGCCACCGGGATTATATGAAAATGCAGAGGAAGGGCGCTAAGCGTGGATCAAAGCTTCTCTTCCCTCTCTTCTAAGAGCTCCAAGAAAAACCCAAAAGGAGCAAATAACACTTTAGAACAGGCTGTGAAAGACTCAATGTTAAGATATGACTCGTCTGTTTTTGTAAAATATTTTTAGCAAGCTCACAGTCTGTAAACAAGATGAATTCATTCACAAGCTCTCTCTTGATAGAGAGAGAGAGTTGAGACTTTTTAACAGTTAACACTCAGGACCCGCTGATTGTTGATCTTCCTCCTGAGGTTTTGAGCCACGGATGAGTGGAGCTTGTCTATAAAGCCTGAAAAGACTGCTTACCGTGTGGACTGATTAGCTCAGACAGAAGCCCATGGTCTGGATCTTCATGGCTGGAGGGACCGAAGGGGTGAGAATGGCTCAGTCCTTACGGCTGCTTTCGAGCTCAATGTTTACGAGTTGTTTGGAAGTGATTATTCTTAGCATTGGCTGGGAGGCTTTAAATATCATCTATTCTGTCGAAAACTTCTTGAAGCAGTTGAAGTGCAGTTTATGTAATGTAATTTTTTTTCTCTCTCTCTCTCACTCCTGATTTTTCATCCTCCCAAGTCATCAAACGTGAGGAGGTCAGTAAAGACATATATTGTATATATTTTTCACATATATTTTTTACATCATGCAATATGTTTTCTTTCTTTTTTGGTTACACTTTATTTCAATAATTTACTTTAGACATTCTACTAACTATAAGTAACTTTGCAACTACATGTCAACTAACTCTCATTAGAGTATTAGTAGATTGTTAGGTAAGGATAAGCTTTAGGATTTTTTATAGTTAGTAGAATGTCTAAAGTGGACTTTCGAAATAAAGTTGTTATTTGTTCATTTGGATTCTGTCTATTATTATGTAGAAAGAATGATACTCAAATATAGAAATGGGTGCACATACCTAACTATAAGTATGTTTAGCTCTCCTGGGTTAATGCCTTGGAGGATGATAAGACGGTCTCTCAGGTGCTCGTTTGTCTGGTGTATACCGACCTGGCTCAGATCATTAGCATGTGGATCCTTAGGCATCAGTGGCATCGTGTTTGCCTTCTAGGTTCTTCTTGAAATTTGCTGTTGATACTGTCGGCATTCTCCCCACAGGACAAAATACTGATATAATCCTGTCATATTCCCTGGCAAATTCACAGTAATGATATACTCATGTGTAATGATGTACTCAAAATACGTATAGAGGCCTCTGTTGCTTGTTTTGACACAAACCGGAAAATGTGTAGCCTGCAAATTTAGATTTTTAAGTAACTTATCAATAAGGAACTAGGTACAATTTGACATTTTTACGAAAGTCTGGCTACTGTTTTACATGTTAAAGAGGAGTCAAATGAGAGTGTATCAAGCCTCTCCTCTTGAAATATAGAGGAACATATTCTTCAGCCTTCCTGTAACAGTAAAAAGTCATAATTTCTTCAGTGCCTTTTTATTTCCTGCTGTTGTTAAAAATGTCATTGATTATTTCAACATAAAGGTGGTTTAAAAGGATTGATGTTTCCGTTAAACCAGTGGCATACTGTGAAATCACAAGTCCTATAACACTCCATGTACTGTATTATTGTCACGTTTTGATGTATTGAGTTCTGTTTTGTATCTTGTCTTCCCCTGTCTTTTGTGATTTTGGTTTAGTCCTGTTAGTTTTCCCGCTCCTCGTTTGTGTCCAATTTTCTGCACCTGTTTTCAGTTAATTATCTTGTTTGGTTCAGTTCATTTAAGCCCTGTGTTTTCCCTCAGTGTTTGTCGATCGTCGTCTATGTATGGTTGTGTGTAAACCCTGAAGTCCTGGGGGCTGTTCCATAAAAGACGCTTAGAAAAGCGGGGATTAAAACTCCAAAACCGGACTTGAATGAGCCTAACAAATAAGTTGGGGCTAAAGTGGTTCCATAAAGGGTAATTGAAGTTCACGCAATCTCGCTAATTTGAACCAGGTTTATCTAGTCTAGATAATTGCTTGTTCACGCGTTTCTGAAGCAGCCCTACAGGTCGATCGTGGATCAAATCGATCCACCATCAAACAGCGTATATTTTGTGCTGTTTTATGCGTTTGTGACATGTTTTTTTCCCCCACCTCAGTGCAAAACTTACATTATACAGTTATATTCTCCATCTGTAAATGTTAGAAAGTCCATTTTGCTGCTAATCTTCATATTGAACGAGCGCTGCTCTGCGCATGCGCGCCAAATAGGTCTGCAATAATTCTCACTAAAATATACTTTTTGCTTGGAAAATTAATATGCAATATTTTATAACACGAGGGTTATCTTCTAATTATAATAATTTATCTTTAGGATGTTGGATAAGTTGCAGTGAACTTCTAGCTCATTACACTTATATATTTTATACTTCTAATAAAAAAAGAAATTGAACAGAAGTAGCCTAATTCAAGGATTTTTATTTTTTTTATTAGATCATTTCATTTTTTTTAACAAACTAAATATATAAAGATACAAAATATAGTTTTGGGTATAGGATCTATGCTACGTAATAAAGATGATGTATTTTGATGTATGATGTAAGATGATGTAATTACAGCTTTTAATGCAATAATTTTTTTGAGAAAGCAAGAATCCCCAGTTTTAAATGAGTGGTTAGATTTAGTTTCTAAAGTACATTATGGAGAGGATAACATTAAATTAAGAACAAATGTATACATTTTGAAAAGATATGTGCAACTCTAAAATCAAAGAATATTCCATAAAATAAAGGAATATATATTAGCCTACATTAACTACATTTTTATGTAACCTTCCCTTTTATTTCTAGGTATTTGTTATTTTATTTATTTACTTATTTAATATTGAATATTTGATATTTGAATAATATTACTTGAATAACTATTAGGAATTATGTGTCATTATAAGAGTTTGATATATGTGAATGTTATATTTTTATTTATTTATTGTTTTATTTATATGTATGTGCTGGTGGGTATTATCACAAAAAAAAAAAAAAGTAGAAGGAAAAATAAGGAATATTTATTGGGGGAAAATATGATATCTTTAAAGGAACTGTCCATTTGTATAATTGTGTTAAATGTGTTTGAATTGAAAGACATAATAAAGTACATAATAAATATATATATATTATATATATATATATATATATATATATATATATATATATATATATTATGTATGTTATATATATTATATATATATATATATATATATATATATATATATATATATATATATATATGCTAAAATATTTGTTAGTTGGATATTATATGTCCCTTATTTAGAATTTTAAACCTACAAGTGTATTTGGGGTAAATCAAATGTACAATATACTGTCAATTCCTAAGCTCAGATTAATCTTACCAGTTAAAATTTATACTGTGCTTTTGTAATTATTTATTTTGTGATTTTGTGATTTTAACTTCTGCTTTAAAAAGTTTTTTTTAGATTGTGTTTTAATGTAATTAAATAATCAGAAACATGTACTAAATAAAAAACCAGACAAACTGCCAAATAAAACAAGAGAGAAATGTATTCATAAATCTTTAAAACAATCTAATTAAATCTTGGGCACAAAACATTCAGCCAGTAAAAAAACAAAACCTGTAGTATGTATATTGTATTTATCTATATATCTATATCTATAAATACAGTATATTATATATATATATATATATATATATTATATATATATATATATATATATATATATATATATATATATATATATATATATATATATATATATATATATATATATAGTGTAGAGTGACAGTGTAGAGAAAGAATTCTCTGATAACCGAGGCACTCCTTAATTAAAAGGGCTTTATTATAAAAATGACATGTCCTAAACGGACAACTTTAAAACGCCTTATATATGTGTCTATATTGTAGCCTTATTTAAGTTTATTTTCTGTATACTGTGTATTTATTTTTGGACTAATAGTGGTTAATAAAGTCCAATAATGGTATTAGAGAGTGTAAGTGGTAATATCATTGTGTTCTTGTCGCTCAGTGTTGAGGATCTGTGTAACAACTGAGGCTTAGCCTGACAGTTAGCCTGCCCTGGACCAGGCTAGTTTCCCAGCATAAGTTGCCAGGGAAACTGAGTTTGAACTTTTTTAAGTTTGATTTATGAAACCGAATCCACCAAAAATAAGCCTGACTAACCGAAATAAGCCTGGCTTATACTCTAATCTTGGTTTATGGAACAGCCCCCTGGAGTTTTGTTCTTGTTTCATTTTGAAAGTTTCATTTTGTTATTAAAACTATTATATTGAAGCTTCCGTGTCCTCGTCTTCGGTCACCTGCACCCAACCCTGACAATTATCACAGTATTCACATAGTAATAAAATAATTTGATCTGCTCCTTGAAAGTTTAATAATGTTGGTTTCAGAGACATAATTAGAATTTGTAAAAATCAATCTTCTAAGGGTGACATGTATATTTTATTTATTTATTTATTTATTATACTTTCGCCTGTTCTAGTATTATTTAACAATATTATTTTGGTTTATATCGATCTTGCTATCAGGACATGCATTAATGTAAGTGAATCTCTCAATAAAGTCCCTGATTTCAAAGTATTGTTACATTAAGTAACAATGTACAATTCAAAGAACTATGCATTTGTTCTTGGGATTTTCATTTCTTTTTTCCAAGCAATTGGCTGATAGTAAAACATATAGTTTGCAATGTTCTTTTGATTCTTATTGAGTACATTTTTGAAATTGTTGTAGTTTTCAACCAGTTATACACTACTTTTCCAAAGTTTGAGGTTGGTGGTATTTTTCTCTTGCTTTTTAAAGAAGTCTAAAATTCTCAGAAAATCTGGATTTATTTGATTTTAAATACAGTAAAAACAGTAATATTATGAAATATTACAGTTTTAAGTCTTTATTGCCTGTGATGGCAAAGCTGAATTTTCAGCACCATTACTCCAGTCTTCAGTGTCACATGATCCTTCAAAAATCATTCATGCTGATTTGCTGCTCAAGAAATATTTCTTATTAATATCAAAGTAAAAAAAAAATGTTGTGCTGCTTAATATTTGTTTTGGAAACCTTGATAACATTTTTTTTTAGGATTTGATATTAAATAAACAAAGACACACAAAAAAGTAAGCCGTTCATAGGTCTTTTATTCTTCCAAAAAGTGTAAACACAGTGTGACATCCATTTGATGGCACTAGTAGTGTAGAAATGACATACATCACATTTAAAACATAACTCAATACATTTGTATGACCAGGTCAATTTCTTCTAGCGATATCAGCAATAATAGTTACTCCTTCTATTCATATTTGCAAGTAGCCATACTTCAATTCAATGCGATGTCGCTTCTTTGTAATCAATCTCTTCTGCACTAATTGTCTTTAACATAGTGGTCCAAAGATCTGGTTACTTTACTGGCTGGTGTGATGCTGCTCTCATCTGACTTGTTTTTGAAGAGAAAGGGTGCTGAATGGCAATTGCACTTCAGGGGCAGAATTATCAGCGCTAGCAGGCTCTGTGCCTGGAAGTTAGAGTTGTTTGGCATGTACACCACTTTCTTTTCTAACTCTCTGTGAGCAGCTTAGAAAATGGAGAACTTGTGGGCATAGATGAGCAGAGGCGTCTAAGCCACAGCCCCCACGTCAATGCTTAAACATCTTCCCCCGGGGCGAGAGGGTTTGCAGCCTTGATATCCAGCTCGGATGAGAAAAGACAAGGCACTTATCATTGCGGTGTATCTGGCGTCGAAGGAACATTTCAACCAAAATTGCCATCCCTGCTCAAAATATGTGACTCACGTGCTTCCAGGCACTGTCGAGAGTCATTACAGCCCTTAATCTGTTTAGCCTAAAGAGACATTAATGTCAAAAAATGCCTGTAATCTAGGAAAGAAAAAGAGAACGGGGACAGAAAGGAAGACCTACATAATAAAATCAAGTACTAAAATGAGATGGATTCGTGAACATGATTATCCTTCGCCATGTCTGTTGCACCAAATTACTGTGACACAGCTTGATATCTGTTGCTCTTCTGTGCTGCCCGACAATCAGGATGGTACACGCGGGACCGTGGCACATCATGCATTTTTATACTCCTCCTCGGCCTCGCTCTAACTAGGGGTGTCACGGATGTTGGGCATGGTAACCTTTCTTTATATTGTTTCTAAGGCTTGAAAATGGGTTTTATTCTGGGTTGAAGATGAGATAAGCAAGGAGTCTCACTACCAAGAGTCAGAGGTGGGTTATTATAATGGAAGAGATTCGCATTCCTTGCCTCTATCCGTTTTGTGAGACTCTCCATTTCTCTCCCTCCAAATCTCGTTACCTAGACCATATCGGTTCCCTTTAGCAGTTTTCATGTTTCATGAAATCCCATTCTCTCATCGCCTCTCTCCCCGTCTATCTTCACCTATCTTTTCAGCCAAATTTCTCAGAGTCCTCCTCTCCCTCTGTCTCTGATGTCCAGGACCCCGTACGCCTCTCCTTGGCCTCGGTCTATAGGAGGCACGAGGCGTCAAAGCCCTTCAGGGATGGCTTTTCAAAAGTGGCATCTTAGGAAACCACGCAAACATCCATGCTGAGATCCTGGAATAGCAAGCTCTCTTTAAACCTCCATTTCACACTTCTCAAACCGCTTTCCTCCTCTCCCCTTGTTGCATCTGAGTATGTTTGAATATCCGGCCCAACCACTTCTCCTCATCATCATCATCATCATCGAGCTTGATTTCTCAGCCGATGATAGCGAGACAGCTATCATCGGAACGTGCATCGTAGCACGGGGTCGGTTCCTCATGACTTCTCCTGTCTGTCTCCGCTCACCTGCATTTCCCTCCTCCGGGGTCAGCACTAAGGACGCTGGGCCATTCTCATAAATCCAGATGTGGATAAATATGGTCGCAGCTGTTAAGCAGGGATGACACTGGCCTCTCATAAATCCACCAGGCCTGAGATCTTTGGATCCACTCGATAAGAAGCAGAGAGCATGTAATTACACGACAGCAGGGTCTTATTGGGATCTCAGCCCTCCCCTGTCTTAATTCATCTTAATTGCTGGTCCTCACAAATCTATGTCCACCCCCTCTCATTTCCACTCTTGAGACATTTGATGGTTCGCCTGTGATGTCTCCTGTCTTCTAGCTTCTCGCATACAGCAAATTCTGGGACAAATCTGCAGAAAGCGTAGGTTTGAAAGCGTAGTTTGCCCAAAAATGAAATAATGTCATTTTTCACTCCTCCTCATGTCGTTCCAAACCTGTATGAATTGTATCTGCGGATCTGTGTTACACAAAATAAGAGTATATTTATTCATGCAAGGAAAGTAAATGCGTCGTAAACAATTCCTTGTAATTGACTTTAATTGTATAGCCGAGAATAAATTATCGTTTGTGTTTTACAGCTGAAAGAGAGTAAATGATGCCAATTTTGTTCCTTTAACATGTATTTTGAGGATACTGGGTCATTTTTATTGAACATATCTTGCTTTTCCTTTATATAATTGCATTATGGATTGAAATACTACTGGAAGTACCACTGCAGTTGTCTTGGTTGATACCCTATTTCACAGGGCAGTGGAAAAGTGATGTAATTTAAGGTAACGTTCAAAAACTTACGACCACCAATGACTTTGGCGCTGACGACAAGCAAAAAATCCTCAGAAATGTTCATGCTTCATAAATATTCTCTGGCTAAATTAAATGAGCGTAAGGTCATAACTAAAGCGAAGAATGATATCGAACCGGCCAGCCCCGAGCTCCGACAGCGCACATCATCCCTCAAGCCATGTACAAGGAACATTTTTACAAGTTCATCGGGGCAAAAGTGTCATTGTTTTAATTACCTTCGCATGCTTTCTGAGAAACAAATTAATCATGTGTCCCTTTTAAAAGAGAGCCCTCTTAATTATGTGGCTCAGAAATGGTTTTCATTATGAACTAAATGATTTCCCATTTTCAGACACATTTTGTGAGATGTGACTCAACATAGTGTTTCGAGAAAATGAGACGGGTGGTGGAGTTGTAAGAGCTGTAATGAGCTTTTAAAACCTGGAAGAGGAAAAGCCTGAATTTTCGTGCAACAGTGCTAATTTGATATTAGATGCATAGTGTTTATTATGGCCGTCAGTCTATTATTATTTTTTTTTGTAGTTAATGTGTTAACACATTTCGATTTTTTAATGAAAGAAAACAAAATAATATGAGCAAATAGTTTCAGGGTAACACTTTACTATAAGATTTTAAATGGTAATGCTCCATCCTTTAAAAGTCTGCGTCAATAATTTTTTTATATTTATTATTAAAAAAAAAGACCTGTTAAATGTAATTGTTCGGAGTAGTGGTGTGCTTATAATATATATTTACACACACACACACACACACACACACACACACACACACACACACACACACACACACACACACACACACACACACACACACACACACACACACACACACACACACACACACACACACACACACACACACACACACACACACACACACACACACACACACACACACCACACACACACACACACACACACACACACACACACACACACACACACACACATCCATGTTGGTGCAACAGCATTATGAGGACTCTCCATAGGCATAATGGTTTTTATACTGGACAAACTGTATATTCTGTCCGCCTACACTGGCCCTATCCCTAAACCAGGAGACATGCTGCATTTTTAATTTTTTAATAAAACATTGTTTTTTATGTTTTTTAAGCCATTTGATTTATGAGGACTTTTGAAATGTCCTCATAAACCACCCATAAGTTGTAATACCAGTTTATTACACATGTCATAATACAAATTTGTGTCCTCATAAATCACATAAACCAACCCCCCCCCCCCCCCCCCCCACACACACACACACACACAAAACTTTCTTCATTTTACATTTTCAAAAAACATAATTTAGTATGATTTATAAAGTTTATTTATAGTTTATATGATTTATAGTTGGCTTTTTCTATCAACAAAGGTTGCTTTTTACCTTGTTTACAAAGTAATCTGCAGTCAAATGCTCCGAACAAACAAAGAATCCTCAGACACGATCCAGGACGGCATTCAAATTAAACCATGCACTTGTTTCTGACACAGAGATCCTTCAAAAATATATACAGAATGAGATGCAAATAAAGACTTGTCAAAACAAACGTTCTTTTACTCTATTATTTGTCCTGTTGTCAGGAGACTCAAGTGCGTGGAGTATGTCAGAAACTCAATGGGCATCTGCATACTCTATCCGTAGACAGCTTCATTGATTATAACTGATTCTATTTGCTTTTTTTTGTACTGTGTTACTTGTTTCAGTAATGTGAAAGTAAAATAAATGTGTTAAATGGATGTCTATAAAGCCACTGCATCAAAACAATAATTAAAGAACATAACAACTACTTTTCTGCCACTTTATGGACTTGCATATGACAAGTTGTTTTTTGCAGCTGACCTGCTGTGTTTGACTCATAGCTGACATTTCATTGTTGTTCAGCTTTGATGATGGTTAAATATCACCTGACAAGCAAATGTAATTAATCGTATACGCTAACATGTTAACTTTGACAGCCCTAGTTGCCTTTCCCTTTTTTTCTCTCTCTGGCTTCCTCAGACATGCTTCCTCAAGGGGACCGCTGGTTCATAATGCTGGGAACAGCACATACGAAAGAGAAAACAGTCTCCATAAAGTGCTGTGAAGGAACACGCAAACAGTCATACCAGAAAAAAAGAGAAAAAAACACACACAACTTTGTACAAACACTTTTACACAAATAGTGTATGTTCTAAGCCTTGATTGCATCTATAAATAGTGGAACACTGCACACATCTGCTAAAACAAATAAATAATAACAAAATCAGTCACGAATGTACAGTTGTTAGCAGAAAAACCCTTAGAAGCAGACTAGAATACACATTATTGCATTATAGGCACTGGCGTTCAGTCTTTTCTAAATAAACGAGTCCTTTTTTGTGTAGGAACAATTAGTGCTGCTTGGGTTTTAATTGTAAATGTAGATTTTTAAAGTTCAACAGCAAGCACATTCTTACTCATTCTACGAGTCACTTTTTTTCTTAAGAACGTTTTAGAGAATTGGTGGTGGTCAGGGAAGACAGTGACTCAAAGTTGGTCGTGCGGCTTGTGTCGCGTTGAATGCGAATGAGCGCGTGTCTCTCTGAGCGTACGTGCGTCTATCCGTCGAAGTGTCTCTTTGCTGACTAAACCCAGGCTCGGTGAAAAGCATGGACTTTTTTGACACCCACGTCTTCCACCCCTTCTCCATCTGTCTCTGTTGCCATGATACGATACTGATGTGAGCCTCTGCTCCCTCTCCAGAAGCTTTCAACCCCTCACCTCTCCCATTGTCATTCACTTTCCCTCTCTACATCATTCCGAATCAAGGCCGTTCAATAATAAGAGATGATTAAAGTCTATTCAATTTATTTAATCATGAACATCTTTTTCTCGCTATAATTAATGGTTAGTGGTGAATGTTAATTTCAGGTGCTGACAACAAGGCTTAAATCACAATTATTGAATTAAAAACAACAGTAACAAAAAAACATTAAATAATTTAAAATAGAAATTGATAAAACAACCCTAAGAACCATGTGAAAAAGTACAAAAGTATATTGAGAGAACATTGAAAAGCGCAATGAAATGACAATATCAAGTCATTTAAAAATGAAATGATTGCGAGTTTACCTTTCGGTTTACGTTCGCTTTGATGCGAAAAAAAATCAGCTCAGCTTCAGCGATTTCCAATAAGCTTGATTCTCATATGAATAGTTTGAAGACAATAAAAGATGCATGAATTTCATAAACCATTAAAAGTTGTGCATACAATTTACGAATTTTGAAATCAGTTCTGACAGACACGGCTGAATGGTCACAAGGAGCAGTTTCATCAAATTAGATGTAATATGCTTGTTTTTCGGGTCCCTATTTACGATCTAGCGCAGACTGAGAGTAAAAATCAATAAAAAGTGCATTTCAGTAATGATACTTAGTATAGTGTTTCTAATGTTGCCTGAAAAGCTTTGGGACTTTGCTGGCTTTGTATTTATACTTACATGGAGTTGAACAATGGATTGATACACTCAGGACCAAATTGATGACTTTTTATGCAGGTGTTCAATGTAAATTCTCTTTCGATCAATCCACTTTATGGGTACAAGGTCCAGAGAGGTGATTTTTTTTTTCGTCCCTTACAATCTATATTGTATTTAAACAGAAGGCTTTTCCCACAATTTAAAGCATTTTCTGTAATGACTTTTGTGTCTTTTATTGTTGTATTTTGTTTCTTTCCATAAAAGTTTTATAGCTTTCAGTGAAATGGAAGGAGCATTTCAACTGTGTTGGTGCCATTTTTCATATCATGCCCTTCTTTGCATGTCCTGATTTTGCCGAGTTAGACACACGATCATGGAACAACTTTCCTGTCCAAAAATCGTTTTCCCTATCCCTAAACGGTGAATAACACTGATGTAGAAGCACATAACCCTGTTTATAAGCCTAAACTTGACATAAACTGTACTCTTTGATTGGTCAAATTTGATTGGTTGATTAGAATGTTGTTCCAGGATCAACAAACATGTTGCACTTGGTGACATCAGTTTCTGCCCCTCCTTTAGTCCTTCATGAATACTCAAACCAAGCAAATTCGGTCCTATTTGTCCTGTCTGATGCAACGGCCAAAAAGACATGCAGTCAGCTCAGACGGCTGGTGCTTTCTGGGTCTGTACCTTTTGCTATCACATGTCAACGTTACTGACTAAAGGATTTTGACATCTTGTGTTGAGCAGAATGCTTGCTCAAATTCTAAAACAGGTGGAGAGCTCTCAAATGTCACATTGGATAACACTGTCCTGAGATAATTTTAAAAAAAAAACTCCACTGTGGTGTACAATGAAGGATGACCTATTTTGTACCTTTTTGCTATAGCGTATATTTAGGGTCATTGATTAAATGTATTTTTATGCAGACTCTTTTTGTCATCTGTCTTAATGTCCGTTCTAGAGAGTGCAGAGCAGTTACTGGTCACCAAATTATGCAAACTGCCTTGACTGTTGAAAGTGCTGAATGCAGATAGTGTTAAGCACAGAATTATCTACACACTTAAAGCTTGAGGAAATAGATAAAGGCTGCTCAAGGAGGAAATCAGTTTATTGTGGCTGTGCTGTACTTTTATCTGAAAATAGATGATGAGAAAAGATATCAATTCAACATTTGTTATTATTAATAAAATAATGAATTGGAAAAGAATTGGAATCTTGAGTTTTTTAGGCACTTTCACAGAGTCTGTTTGAAGTCAACCTTAGATGCCCTTATAGATCCATTAGATGTCATTCTTCGTCTCCAAACCAGAAATATGATCTTTTTTCAACTTGTACTGGACGTGATATAAAAAAAAAACATGAATATTATTAGCATAGCATTACAATATTACAGTTTATCTCTTTTTAGCTATTACAGTTGGTTCTGTAGTTTATAAACATAACTTATATGTACCTTCCTCTTAAACTGAAGCAGTTTGCAGAGATATCTGACAGGTTGGATATAGGAAAGAGTGTTATATTGTTGAGAAGAATGAGTGAGATAAGTAAAGAGTTAATGCAGCCGAAATCTGCCTCTGTCTCCAGTTTTTATGTACATGTACGCACCAACCCTGTATCACATGAAATACGTTCTGAGGAAACTATTTTGCAAATCGAAATTACGTTACATGCCAACATATAAGCAGTGCTATTACGTTGGTCCTTAACCTAATATAGCATTATTGATTACGTTGGTCCTTAACCTAATATAGCAGCCTGGTCTCATTGTTAATATGTAGGTATTAATACGTTATTTTCAAAGACAGAAAACCTAAACATATCCATTTTATACAGAATATAAAAAGGATAAAACACTTGGACAGAGATGTAAGTTACGTAAATGGCAGTTTTATTAACAATATCATTAAAATATATTTTGAGCCACTAACCTGCTCCTACCCCTAAACCTACCCATAACCATTCCTTAACTACGTAGGCTAACACAATTATGAAGAAAAAAAAACATAACAGACAGACAAGTTATACATTTCACAATATTTTATTTATTGCGAAAATGTCAAAACCGGTAACGTTAACATTACCAAAAGTCCACATGATGATGTGTCCTCTCTGGCAGTATTATAGTAGTTGTATGAGGTACAGATCAGAATTTAAGTTATTAACGTTAATCCATGAAAATGTTAATCCGATTTCGGTTCGCTCTCTGAAGACGCGCGCGCTTCTCCATTTCAAATGTACTACACCGACTGAAACACGGCATGTCGCAATCTGTGACGAAGCAGGCGAGAGCCAATGAGCGTTTGATATCACGGCCGTAAAACATGTCGTAACGCTTCTTGAAGGCGCAATTTTTGAATTTGAATCTTGAATTCATCACCAGCGCAGGATAGATTTGACATTTGCGGTCGCTGCTGAGAAATGAAGATGAAGATCGCTGGATAAAAGGCTGAATTTGGATCTGTTTCTTGCAAACAACGTATGGATTCTAGGATTTGGATTACATCAAGCTAATAAAATGTATGTCTTTTGTGAATGTATCAGTATGTTGTGTTTTATTGGAGAAAATGCTTTTTTGTGTAAATACACTATAAATACTACAAAATTGTTAAACGATTAAACAAGGTATTTTTAAGGTTAAAAGTGTATTCCTTTTTAACCACGCAGGCTAGCTAGTCCTCCGAAACGAGTTTGCTGCAGAAGGCACAGAGCGAAATGTTAATATTTATAAGTAACGTAGGCCTATTATATTAATAAATGCGAATGAAAACGTAATTGATATACCACGATTATGCATAAATAGTAATACGTACACATTTCTACGTCGGTAGATTTGTTCATACGTAAATAAATTACGTTGTGCTGCTACGTGTGAAAAGAAACCTGCTTTGGATGTATGTTCAGGACAAACGTAATAGCACTGCAATAGATTAGGTTAAGGACCAACGTAATAGCACTGCTTATATGTTGGCATGTAACGTAATTGCGATTTGCAAAATAGAGATCGCTAAGACATGTGACCAACTGGGCGGCAACGTCATCAGAACGCAAAGAATTATGGGTATGTTTGGCCAGTTTACACAGAGTTTAGATGGGCTGGCATAGCAGGCTTGCTTTCTGGAATGAAAAAAATAAAACAGTAGTGTGAAAAACATATTATAATCCTACAAAATGCAGCGGGCTAAAGATAACATTGTCGGACCATACCGCCTAAAACTCAATTCTAATGCAAAGACGAGATATGAGGAGAAAATAAAGGAAATCAAGGGACTGGATCCTTTATGAGTGACTGGTCAGGAGACGTCAACCTGTTGCCCAACTTCCAGCACAACTACATGATATGAGATATATATAAATCAGACTTGACAATATATTCTCAATTCCAAAAAAATAAATAAATAAAATGCACAAACGTATGACAAATCTACACACACGAAGTTTTCAGTAACTTCAAGTCGCAAGTTTAAGCACCACACTCCTCGCGCTCTCTCATCTATCTGCATGCAGTCAGAATTCATGTCAAGATTGCAATCCTGGAGTGTGTGTGTGTGTGTGTTTGTCCGCGAGAGGGCGAGCGGCACGAGCGAGAGAGAGAGAGAGAGAGAGAGAGAGAGAGAGAGAGAGAGAGAGAGAGAGAGAGAGAGAGCCCTGCTTATGAGTGACGACGGACGGAGGACAGAACCACTAAACATTCAAACGTAACCTATATGGTTACACTTTAGATCTGTGATATTAGTCTGATTTTATTTGAGATTTCGGCTTCCAAAGATTATAGAATATATTTGAGGTATTTGATAGAGAGACGCGATCGACTGGTGGAAACATAAGAACATACTCCGTCATTTTGTTCATAACAGGACATCATTCAAACAGAACTGCAAGGTTTTTAATTATATTTGTGTACACTCGCAATAAAACACAACATTGTGCTTTTGTCACACTCTAAACTCTGCTGCTATCCATGCCAGGCATTCGTCGCCTTTTTGTCACCTCTGAAACATGGGTTGTAGTTATTATTTTTCCACGCTGGAAAACGATAAAAGGATTTTCCGTTCTTAAGCTTTATGCCACTTCTATCGTGAGAACGACTACTGCAGTTTACAACACAGCAGGTAGACGGAATCTTGTACACTGCGTTCTTCCCTCCATGCAATCAATACTGGCGCTTTCTGTTTGTGCCGCGGATCCCCAAAATGCTTTGCGTTCACCACTGGTAATACGTCACTGGTGACGTCACATTAGCAATCTCTATAGTTTCCTCAGAACGTATTTCATGTGATACACGGTTGGTACGCACACAGTATGTTCATCCACACAACCGGATACAATATTATTGCTCATATTATTTTGTTTTATTACCATACACAATTAAAAACCGCAAATATCCGGAGCAGTAAACTTAAAACAAAAAAGAAAAGAAAAAAAAAATACTTTTGAACAGCAAGCATGCATTCATTTGAAATAAAGTGACAGTAAAGACATTTATACGTTTTTTGTTTCAAATAAATGCTGTTCTTTTAAACTTTTAATTCATCAAGGAATCCTGAAAAGGGCATGATGGTTTCCAAATAAATAGTAGCACGGCCATTTAAAAAAAAAAAAGAAAAAAATTTCATTAGCACCAATTAAATCAGCATTAAAATGAATTCGGAAGGATCATGTAACTGAAGACTGGAGTAATGATGATTACTTTATATTATATTATATTTATAAAAATAAGTATTGATATATATATATATATATATATATATATATATATATATATATATTATATATATATATATATATATATATATATATATATATATAATGTATATTTTAAATTAATTTATTTTAATAGTACACTATTTTGTTTTATAGAATAAGTGGTCTAGTAAATTCATGTGAACTCTTGTACAGTAGACAAGTATGAAATCAAATTTCAGAACAGCTATTGAAGAAGTATAAGTTACGTCTTTGCATGCTTCCTCTCAAGCACAGTGCATTTCTCACAGCTGCTTGTCTCAAAAAATAAATTCCTCCAAGCTATTGCAGTCTTTGCATATTATGCAGTACATCCAGGGCAGACAAACGCAAGCACCTTCCTGTGCATGTAAAGTTTTGATGCTAAATCCGAAGGGAAATACTTCAGAAACTTCTCTTCGAATCATAACCTAGATAAAGTAGTAAACAGCTGCCACTAGTATGATAATCACACAATCTTACTGCGGTATGAACCCAAAAGTGCAATATGAAAAGAGGCCTGCAAGGTGATGGAGGAGTCAAACTCTGGTTTGGATCAAAAACAAATTTTCACAAGTGCTATGAGACTCAGTTCATTCAGAACACTCGACTAATCTACATTTTCTCATTAAGTTTAATGTAGAGTTTAAGCTGATTATTCTTTTGGTTCAAATTAATTGCCCAAACATACCTTAGCTTTACCTCACTGATGGACGACTCATAAGAGAAAGAGAGAAAAGAGGAGGCGATTTCCCCCTCCCCAACCTGCAAGTAAGTCACAGAGGGCCTGCAATAACACAGAGGGCCCGCAATAACAAGTGGAGGTTGCTCAACGCGGCGTGAAATGACTTTATTGCATTTTCACATTAAAAGCACCGATAGAGTTTCTAATAAAGGCCCGTGGTGCCAGGGGGGTGGAATCGTTCAGGGGCCAGTCAAGCTCAAGGGAAACAGCGTTACACACTATCAAAAAGGAAACACATGAAACGAGGCTACATGGCTTCACCAATAAGGAAAATGTCACATAATCAAAAAAGCTCCATGACATATGTTCAAAATAAATTGCTCACACAGGCTTGGCACATATGTGACTCTACATTAAGTGTTTAGTGGCTTTGTAACTCCTAGAAAGAAAGGTACATTAGAAAGTGTGTGTGTGTGTGTGTGTGTGTGTGTGTGTGTGTGTGTGTGTGTGTGTGTGTGTGTGTGTGTGTGTGTGTGTGTGTGTGTGTGTGTGTGTGTGTGTGTGTGTGTGTGTGTGTGTGTGTGTGTGTGTGTGTGTGTGTGTGTGTGTGTGTGTGTGTGTGTGTGTGTGTGTGTGTGTGTGTGTGTGCTTGTTTTTGTGATATATGAGGACACAAATGTGTATAATGACATGGGTATTACACTGGTATTACAATTTACACGTGAAATATGAGGACATTGCATGCGTCCTCATATTTCAAACAGCTTAAAAAACATAAAAAACAATGTTTTTTTTTAAATGTTAAAATCCAGCATGTCTCCTGTAAGGGGTAGGTTTAGGGATAGGGGCAGTGTAGGGGGATATAATATATAGTTAGTCCAGTATAAAAACCATTACGCCTATGGAATGTCCTCATAAGTCACAAAAACAAACATGTGTGTGTGTGTGTGTGTGTGTGTGTGTGTGTGTGTGTGTGTGTGTGTGTGTGTGTGTGTGTGTGTGTGTGTGTGTGTGTGTGTGTGTGTGTGTGTGTGTGTGTGTGTGTGTGTGTGTGTGTGTGTTTTACTAAAGTTACAGATCCATGTGATTACACACCAGTGATGATTGTAAATATTAAGGTTTTTCGTATTGACAACGTATTGTGGTTGCATATTGCAAATAAATATAAAATAATAATGTTCATTACAATATCACTTACCATCAAATACCAAGCTCATATAGGGACATATAGGGTAACAATGGTAATAACTTAATGCACATTGTACTCATCCTGTACTCATTAAGGTATGTACAGCTGCAATTTAATCCAAAATAATGACAATTACAGTTTTAAAAGAAATCCTGTTTTCACTTGAATAAGAATGCCCGGTAACACTTTATTTTTATGGTCCCTTTTGAGCAGTATTTTGACTATAAATAACTTTGCAACTGTAGACTGTGTGCTTATTATCTGCTAACTCTTTATTGTGATGCTCCCTCAACTTACATTCTACTACTAACTATAAGTAACTTTGCAAGTACATTGTCAACTTATTATAACTCTAGCCCCACCAATCTATAATACTCTTATGGGAGTTAACAGACAACATTACTCATAGTCAAAAGAAAGTGTTAAAGGGACCAGGGAAATAAAGTAAAATCAAATACCCTATTCTCTGTAATTTGGGGGTTTAATCTGATTTTAGTGTATATTCTTTTGTGAAGCAGTCTAAATTATGACCAAATATTCAGCTGAATTAATTTGGTGCATAAACTTTACTAACAATAAAACTGGACCCTTTAAAAATGTTTATTAGGGATGTTGAGTTGAGTTCATTTAAATAATTTTCTATATCATCATTAAATTGCTTGTTGTGTGTTTACATGTGGTCTAATTTTGCAAATAAAGCCTGTGCTACATAATTTTATGATGCATCTTGTATATTAACTACTTAATATAATAACTAACATATATATTCTGACCTTAAAGGGATTTTTCAAACATGCCATGGATGTTTGAAATATGGTTTCACAGCTTTATGCTGAACATTTAAAGAATAAATTAGCAGAAACCAAAAGACAGCACAATTATCCATGCTCTAATTTAAATTCAGTGTTCATTGGATATGCTTCTTTTTTACTTCTAAATTTGCTGGGTTGTGCTTTGATATTATGTGCTAGAAATCAACTTTTATGTTTGCTTTGCTGCAACGCATTCTCACCCCAAGGCGTCATCTAACTGACAATTTTGACCATGCTTCAATATTCGACGCTAAAGGTACCCTTTAGCGTCAGTTAGTTGACGCGATCCCAGGGCGTCATCTAACTGACGCTAAGGGTAACGCGTCAGTTAGATGACGCGGGTAGGTTTAGGTCTGGGTAGAAGGGCGTCATCTAACTGACGCTAAGGGTAACGCGTCAGTTAGATGACGCCCTGGGATCGCGTCAACTAACTGACGCTAAAGGGTACCTTTAGCGTCGAATATTGAAGCATGGTCAAACTGATTCCCAAGGCGTCAGTTAGATGACGCCTTGGGGTGAGAATGGGCTGTTTTTTTACATTTTTTTTTACTGCTGACAGGCTCATCAAGATATCTTTCGCAGTGTTTTTGGACTACAAAAAAGTTTTGAACTAATAATTACACTGTTTCAGAGTAAAAACAATAGCTTTGAGGCCTGATTTACTCCAGCGTTCGGCATATGCAAATCTGCTTCACTTCAGAGACAAAAGAGTCTTTGATGGGTGCTTTTTACATGATCCAGACCTTATTACCCCGGCCTTTTGTCTTCTGTTTCTACACCCCCAATGACAGAAAAAAAAACTGTGTTGTCTGGTTAAATATTTCAGGCTTTTGAAAGGTCCAGGTAGCGAGGAGTATAATTCCCACTGGCGTCAGCAAATAACCTGCATGCTGAGTAACAAGGCTGAGTCATTCTCACTCGTCCACCCTCAGCGATCTCCTCACTCCTTCTGGAGGAATACGGCACTAATTTCATGTGCACAGTTGACTTGTAAGTCTGCCTTTAGTTATTCCATTCAGCCATGCTATTGGCCCACAAACTGACAGTTATTGGCCCGGAATGTGTCAAGTTTCATTTGAATTTCAGCAAAATATCTGACTGCCAAATGTCTCATTAGAAAATGATTCCTCTTCGATACCGTGCAGCAGTCACTCAAACCACTATCCCTGACATCCTCTATACATGTACTTTTTCTCCTACAGCAGTTGGACATATGACACATCGATTTTAGTTTCAACTGAAATAACTTTTTAGATACAGAATATAAGATTTGGTTAGAATCATTGCAATCAGATCTGTTGGATACATTTTACATATTTTAAAGATTTGATTTGCACATGTCTTTGGAACAAACTGTCATTTTTTAGATGAAACATGGGTAACACTTTATTTTGATGGTCCCTTTTGAACATTCTGGTGACTATAAGTAACTTTGCAACTACATGTCAACTAACTCTCATTAGAGTATTAGTAGACTGTCTGCATAATATCTGATAAATCTTTATTGTGATGGTCCTCCAACAGACATTCTACCTACTATAAGTAACTTTGCAACTACATGTAAACTTATTCTAACCCTAACCTACCAGTCTACTGATACTCTACTAACACGCTAATGAGAGTTAGTAGACATGTAGGTGGAATGTTACTTGTAGTCAACAGAATGTGTTAAAGGGACCATCAAAATAAAGTAAAACCGAAACATGTATATATTCAGGATGCATAACACATTTGAAATCCTGCAGTTGTGTAATTTAAAGTTTCCAGCATTATCCTGTTTACGTCCATATCAGGATCCAATAACAAGATAACTTTTAAAATGTAAGTGTTTACATATTTATCTTTAACCCTTTATGACCTGCCATAGAACAATTCCACCAGAGTATATCTTTGTATTTTTACATGTCATTCTTTTGAACATTTTCATATGCCATACATCAAAATAATCCTTACACTCCCAATTTGAAGGCTATGTTTGTAATAAATCAATATATAAATATACTATATAAATATCTCAAAAGTGCAATAAAAAGAAAAAAAAAATATTTTTTTTTACATATTTTATTCAATACAAAAAATGGATAAATGTCAACCTCAAACTTCAAACGTCAATGAGAAAAACGTGCATAAAACAATTTAAAACTATACAGAATTTATTTGAACTGTTTACATAAATTAGTTCCCTATCGAGGAAACTCGACAATGCATCGAGAATCGACACTTTGGGGACGCTCCCTTAGCGTGCGCCTCTGAAGTAAAAATGAAACTATTCCAATCCTGATTGGTGTTGCGTCGTGACGTAACGTGACGGCATAACCGGAAGCATAAAGGTGACGCTGACGCATAGAATGCCAGCTATCGCTCTTCAGCAAGCGCTCTCTGTGAAACTGTCTGTCTTATTTGATGTTGTTTGTCTGTGCTAAGCTCTATTTTATGGCGAGTGAACAATACACTAAGTGTGTGCACCCCTGCCCAAGATTATATGCCACGGGTGGGGACACGCATCTGCTGTGTGTGTGTGTATTGTTTAGGGGCGCAGCACGCACAGTCAGCGCCTCGAGAGGGCTGCCTGTGATACTGTGAAGCACTTCCTATTAGAGTGCTGCGCTCTCGCTTGGCTATATTATTTCACTGATGATGGCCAGGCTCGCGATCCCCGCGATTCGGGTCCCGCGTCCGTTGAGGCGGTGCGACGGCCTAGATCGCGGAGATCGCAGAAGGATCTCGCGGATGAGAACGAGACTGCTGAGGCACCTTTTCTCTCATCATCCGCAGATTCTATGACACTAGTTCACGACGCAGACGCCCGCGATGCGGCGGCTTCTGCCCGTGACGAGTGCCCAGTGCTCGAGCTATATGTTTATAAACAAACAAAATTATAAATAAGGAAGTAGATGTGCTCAGCATTGGGAACGAGCAACATGAGTCACACTCGCCGGCTTATGTTTCTGCTTATGTAGAGCTTGTATTGTTGTGATGAGTGCTGTGGCCAGTATTAGATAAATAAATAAATTATATATATATATATATATATAATATATAATATTTAAATATATAAGCTGGCCACAAAATAAGCAGGATGATCCCCGTCAAAATGAACTAGACGAGAGATTCCTGCAGCACAGTTCACAAACTCAGAGTCGGGGCTTACTGTTTTTCCCAGATCTTTATAAAAAATATATATATATGTGTAGATCCTGGGAGAAACCCCACACTTTACGTATCTCACCACATTCATTATATGTTTATTCGAATGTGGTGGGTGCGAGAGAGTCGGGTTTTGGCAAGATGCCACAGATGGAGGAAGCTTTAGTGAGTTTTCTTTCTCCTGATCTGGCATCTTTGCTTTAAGCCCCGGTGCTGCCCAACAAACCGTGCAGGGACACCTCTGCACTGGTTGGCTGGGCTTATATGGTGCAGGAAATCGATGTTGCTCTTCCCCCGTTAAAAACGTTTCGGGACACATCGGTTTCCAGCGAACGCAGGCTGCACTGTCCGCCCCACAGGCTTGCGGCCAGGCAGCTTTCGCGTTCGCCCATCGAGAATCGTTTTTCGGTCCAGCCCTGCCGGAAACCCGCTTCAGGGGGTCAGGAACGAATCCCGATTAATACTCGAAGCCAGGCTTGAGAGCCTGGTTCCTTTGGTAAAATATTTCAAAAAAAAAAAAAAAAAAAATTAAAGGGTCAGGTTGGTGCGTGCCTGCACTCTATGACGATTTTGCACGCGTACCAGGCCGATCTTCTTAAAGATCTAAATAAGGGAATATTTCCTGTTGGCCGCTCCGCTATCTCCTTCTGGCCTGTTTTCCAACGCTGTCACTACAGTCGTTGACAGGTTTCAGGAAGCGAAAAAAAAGAAAAAAAAAAAGAGGGCTGCCCCCCCGCTGTGGAACAATCGAGGTTGTTCTAGCAGCAGGTGCCCTCGGGGAAGATGTTGTTGTCCCGCCGTCTTTGACGCTTCGGGTCACATCGATTTCCAGCGAACGCACACCATGGCGTTCGCCCAAAAGCTTGCAACAGGGCACCGACTATGGTCACAAAATCTGTATCGACTTTTTTCCTGCCGGTCCACCGCTTCAGGAAGTCGAGAATAGTGCTCGAAAAACACCCGAGGCCAGCCTCGAGGGGCTGGTTCCCTTAGTAGATTTTGTAGAAGAATGGCAACGCCTTCCGAACATATATCTATATGGGTCCTGTATATTATAAAATATTATAAAATATGGGTACAGATTGCAGTTCGGTCACCGACCTCCCTAGTTTGCTGGGGTGGTACCGACTGCAGTGGTTCCAGAACAGGCTCGGGTTATGGAACAAGAGGTACAGACTCTACTGGAATTAAGGGGCCATAGAATGTGTTCCCCTACCAGACAGGGAGTCAAGGTTTTACAGCCGGTACTTTATAGTTCCAAAGAAGGATGGCGGACTGAGGCCTATTTTAGATCTAGGGCTTTTTGAATCATTCTTTGAGGAGATTCAGGTTCAAAATGCTTACTGTTACCATTATCGTGAACCAAATCAGATCCGAGGACTGGTTTGTCACGATGGATCTAAAAGACGCTTATTTCATGTCTCCATCCTTCCATATCACAGGAGGTTCCTGAGGTTGCTTTCGGGGGCGAAGCATACCAATATCGGGGTCTTCCGTTCGGCCTAGCACTCTCTCCCCGCACGTTCACAAAGTGTATGAATGCAGCTCTGGCTCCACTGAGGCTTCAGGGCATCCGTATACTGAATTACATCGACGACTGGCTCATATTGACCCAGTCTCAGGAAATGGCAGTTCGGCATCGAGATGTCGTCCTTGGCCACATTCAGAACCGGGGGTTGAGGCTCAACACTACGAAAAGGTGTTGGACCCAGCTCAGAAGACTACTCTTCTGGGCGTGGTACGGAATTCTGTTACAATGCGGGCACGTATGTCTCCCGTTCGTATCGAATCCATCCTGGCCATGGGGTCCAGGATAAAGCTAGGCCAGGCCATCATTGTAAAGCAATTTCAAAGACTGCTGGTCCTCATAACAGCGGCATCCAACGTAATTCCTTTGGGCCTGCTTCACATGAGTTCCCTTCAATGATGGCTCAAAAGCCAAGGGTTTTTTCCCCAAGGGGAATCTGTTCCGTATAATAAAGGTTACGCGCAGATGCCTTCGTTCCCTCTTAATATGGAAGAAACCTTGGTTCTTGTCCCAAGGTCCAGTGTTAGGGGTTTCATGTCGCCGGGAAACTGTTTCGACAGACGCTTCCCTCGCTGGCTGGGGCGCGGTCTCGGACGGCCGCTTTGCCAGGGGTCTGTGGCAGGACCATCATCATTCTTGGCATGTAAATCGCCTAGAGATGTTGGCTGTGTTCAGGGCTCTGAGGAGCTTCCTCACAGACATCAAAGGTTACCACGTCTCAGTGGTATCTTATCTGAATCGACAAAGGACACTCAGATTGTGCCCTCTATCCAGATTGGCGCATCTGATCATTTTATGGTCCCAAGGGAAATATTATCTATAAGAACAATATATGTCCCGGGGGTTCTGAATTAGGGAGCAGACATCCTGTCGAGGCAGGGGCTGAGGCCCGGGAATTGAGACTCCATCCAGAGGTGGTGGAGTTGATATGGCAGAGGTTTGGACCAGTGGAAGTGGATCTGTTTGCCTCTCGAGGGACTTCCGTCCAACTATCCACTTTGGTTCTCCCTGACTCATCCAGCCCCGCTGGGGCTTGGATGCCATGGTACAGGCCTGGCCGAGGCTTCGCCTGTACGCTTTTTCCCCGATCGCTCTGCTCCTTGGAGTCCTGGAGAGGGTCAGTCAGGAGGGCATCAGTCGTCTTCTGGTAGCCCTGTGTTGGCAAGCCCGAGTATGGTTTTCAGACTTAATTTCACTCCTAATAGCTCCGCCATGGCAGATTCCTCTGAGGAGGGATCTGTTGTCTCAGGCGGAGGGCACTATATTCCATCCTCATCCAGAGCTGTGGAAATTGTGGGTCTAGCCTCTGAGGGGGCTCAGTACCTAGATGCTGGTCTATCATCTGGGGTGGTCGAAACCATACTTATCTCTAGGGCTCCGTCTACTAGGAGATTATATGGCCTCAAGTGGAATGTTTTTCCACTTGGTGTAGAGAACTTGAGTTAGGCCCAGTTAACTGCCCAATGGCTTCAGTTCTGGAGTTTCTTCAAGATCGTTTCTCTGCGAATCTCTCCCCATCCACACGTAGAGTGTACGTGGCTGCCATTGCGGCATTCCATGCACCACTAAATGTTGGGCCTTTGGGGAGGCACCAACTGGTCATACTATTTCTCCATGGTATTGGAGGATGAGACCGACAGTCAGGTCCAGGGTTCCTTCCTGGGACCTGACGGTGGTTCTCGAAGGGCTATTCCTGGCTCCCTTCGAATACCTCCAGTCGGCTTCGCCTAGGACCTCACGTTCAAGATAGCCTTTCTCTTAGCTAATTCTTTACAGAGACTGGGAGATCTCCAAGCCCTGGCATTATCGCCAGCTTGCTTGGGATGTGCCCCCGGCGGAGTTAAGGCCATCCTGCATCCGAGACCCAGCTATGTGCCTTAAGTGCAATTTATCATGGCTAGGTCCATGGTCCTGCAAGTATTTCATCCTCCACCTCATGTGTCGGCAGAAAAGGAGAGGTTCCTTGCTCTGCCAGTCAGAGTTCCGAGTATTTACCTTGAGAGGTCCTCTTCTTGGAGGAGGTCGGACCTACTGTAGTGTGTTTTGGATCACCTATTAGGGGCTTTACAAACCATAAGTAGGCCTACAAGGTGCGCAATTTGCCTTCACCTTTGGCCGTTAGGGCTCTTTCTACTAGAGGCATGGCGTCCTCTAGGGCCCTCCTTTCGGGAGTTCCCATCCAGGAGATCTGTGAGGCAGCCGGTTGGGCTACCCCACACACTTTTGTTAGGTTCTATATTCTGCTCCTCCCTAGTACGCCTGGCGCACATGTGCTCTCGTCCTAGCTGAGTGCCTGAATCAGTTTCACTCCGGGGCAGGCCTGTTTTCGGTGCGTGGCCTAGTGGGCATTCGTTCCCCAAAGTGTCGATTCTCGATGCATTGTCGAGTTTCCTCGATAGGGAACGTCTCGGGTTATGACTATAACCCTTGTTCCCTGAGAAGGGAACGAGACAATGCATCGCTCTGCCACGCCCCTCGAGGCCTTAGAGCGTCTTGCTTCATCGCGAGGCTGGCATTCTATGCGTCAGCGTCACCTTTATGCTTCCGGTTATGCCGTCACATGTTACGTCACGACGCAACACCAATCAGGATTGGAATAGTTTCATTTTTACTTCAGAGGCGCACGCTAAGGGAGCGTCCCCAAAGTGTCGATTCTCGATGCATTGTCTCGTTCCCTTCTTATAGTCATAACCCGAGACGTTTTTAAGATACACTCATATTTACACTCATTCAAAAAAAGGCGTGTACTTTCGTTTAGACCTAACGCTCCGTGCGTGTGTGTGTGTGTGTGAATGTCCTTGCATTTGTGAATGTCTAAAGGAGAAAGAAATGATAAAATAAAGCAATGGTAAAAAGACAATAACGATATAAGGAACATATAGCAAATGGGAGTCAAATGGGAGTCAAACGCATGGTCAATTGACGCAGCGTGTGACTTCACAACATGCGACACACCCGGGGGTCATAGTGCACAGAACGTGATACGTCAATGAGCCATCGGAAGACGTAACTATTAATCGCAGATATACAGAACATGTGTGCAAAGACGTGCAATGCATTTTTGTGTTTTTGTTTTTTTGTAAACGCATATTACGCAGTTTGTACAGATTGATTAGAGGGTGAAAACAACACAACATGGGCATGTTGGAGGCTTGATCTGAGCATGTTACATCTCTGGTTTTGTATGCAAAAAGAATGATTGAGCTAGCCATTTGGTTTCAGTTTCTATAGGCTTTTAAACAGACATAGGGAAACGGGAGCGCCGGCGCTCCCATCGGTCTGAGAAGGTTAAAGTAATACAGCTTTACATCATAATATATAGTTGCCTGATTTTATTTTTACAGTCTTGATTAGGGTTTTAGTGTGTACACAAATCTAAAATGTACTTTTAATTAACATGAATGTTTAATTAAAATACTGCAGAGCAAGTATGGAATCGCTACTGTTAGATACACATAGACTGCATAAATAGACATACATAAATCCTGGAGCAAATCTAGGCAGGTGGAGCTGGGGAAGGAGGGTGGTTTTAGAGGAAATCTGATGGCGCGCTGCGAGATTAGCTTACAGCAACAAATTAAGCAGACTATTTAAATGTTGAGCAAGCAATCTCATTGGCTTCAGGATCAGCAGAGGCCAATCAGCTTGTACCATGCGGTAATGATGTGATTGCTTGCAGATTGCATGTAAAGGACAATCAGACTGCACACTCAAGAGTTTCATAACTGAACTATACATTTACAATCTCATTAATCTCGTTACAGCAGAATTAGTTTGGACTGTTGTTCATTTCCTCTCACAGTGCATTACAGAAACCTGTTTTTACAGGTTGTTGTTGAGTTATAACATTCTTTTTGCACCATTTTAGAAACTTTTAGAAACTACGTTATTTTTTTTAAAAAATCACTCTGCTCTTACATTGTCTATTCCACTGTTTCTGTAAATTGTAAAATATTATGTTAAAAAATACTGCTTTTGAGATATAAAGTGATTTTGCTCTTTGTAAAGAAGAAAAATGTTTTTTTACATAATATTAACATGCACCATTTATAGAACTTGCACAATGAGCTACAAACTGTCAATCATGCAAGCTTATTGAAACAACACCTCACCTGAGGATATAGAGCTTGTTGCTTTTGTTAAGTATTTTTGTCACTATTGTTCCATGCACAACAGAAACAGACATTTGTCTTTAGGTGTAAAAGAGATTAATCTCACCCATTATATTCAGGCATTACCCAAGCAGAGATTATGTAGAACAGCGAAAGCACAATATAAATGATGAGAAGGGATTAAATTACTTTTTCTGTCTGTGTGAAAGATTCAGAGCTGAGGGGAAATGAGAAAATATCAAAGGCTGAAACACATTAAGAAGTTGCTTGATTTACATTACAGTTTCCACAAAACTGCTAAAATGGGGGTTTCTTTCATTGAGATATCAGCATTTCCCTCTACGATATGCTGCTGTTTTAAAATTTAAAAGAAATATATGAATTTCACAATCAGCAGAAATTACAGTGAAAGCTGTTCTGCCCGACTTCACACAAACAGCCTTTACATGAACGTTAAATGAAACACTGGGCAGTAGCAGGTGAATTGACTATATTTACTGACCATAAATATATTCCATATCGACCATGTACTCTACAGTATGATGCACCAGTTTGGCAGTTTATTTATTCCTGATGTTTTTCTAAACATAAGTAACATTGCAAAAATGTGCCTAGAGACATGCACATGTTAATCTTTACTGATGTTAATTAATACAAATACAACTGCATCTCAATATTAACAAATACAACTTTTCTTTGAATTCTGAATTATACCTGATACTTTCTTCATTACATCTAAATACAGTATGTGGATTAAATATGTGACCCTGGAACACAAAACCAGTCACAAGGGTCAATTAGGGTGAATAAATAAGCTATCCATTGATGTATGGTTTGTTAGGATAAGACAACATTTGGCAGATATGCGACTATTTGAAAATCTGGAATCTGAGTGTGCACAAAAAAAAATCTAAACATTGAGAAAATTGCCTTTAAAGTTGTCCATTTATTATCGCATTTTGCTGCATCCAAAAAATGAAAAATCAATAATTTTGACCCATTCAATGTATTGTTGGCTATTGCCACAAATATACGGTGCAACTTGTCACTGGTTTTGTGGTCCAGGGTCACATATATTCCAAAAATAGTTTTTGGAGTTTTATTGTTGGATAAATAATGACAATGATAACACTTTACAACATATTGTTTAATGCATTGACTAACATTAACAGATGGAATCATATTAATAATCTTTGTTGGTTAATGTTGGTTAACTGTTCATTTATTGCTATTTCATGTTATCTCAGTATTAACATTAATGTATTTTTAACATTAACTCTTATAAAGTTAATAAATGATGTATAAGTATTATATTTTATTCATTCATCATAAGTAATGTTAACAAATGGAATCTTATTGTAAAGTGTTGAAAATATTGTGTACATTAGTCTGAGATCATTTATGATTGTACTTTATTTTAAAGTACATTAACTTACATGTACTTACAGTGTATATAAAATAAGATAACTACATGTGTTAAGGTTAGGTTTAGGGGTATGTTCAGGGTAATTACCCAGTTATTATAATTACTATAATAAGTACATAGTATGTACATGCGGAACCGAATTCATTAATGGGTTTAAGTATCTGCCAGGATTTTACATCAAGAAAAGATTGAGCCAAAGTAGGCATTTGTGTTGAATCTTGAAATGAATCTGTAATTTGTAGGACAGCCGTGGGCTCAGGACTGACAGAATTAAAGATGCTCTGTGTCTATCAGTGGATGTCCTGATGGCCTGTTATTGAGTCACAGGGTGTGAAATTATATCCTGCTCTCTCTCTCCCTTGCAGTCACTCAAACGCATTCCCATTCACACACATACCCACAAACACAGACCGATACACACGTTTGTAATAACAGTCGGGTTGTCATGACTGTTGGTGTGAAAAGCAGCTTGCGTTTATTCACAAAGGAGAGAGGAGAGGAAGCCCCTTGAGAACCTGCAGATGTCATCAGAGACCCGTTCCCTGCATGCTTACATGCCCTAGTGTCATCCAACATCTGTCTGTCAGGCCGTTCACTGCTTCTTTTCTGCTTTTTCTTTGTGCTTGCTTAATCTACAGTATGACATGGATATATAAACCGTGTGTAGCTCGACAAACTCATGCACATGGAGGTTTGATACCACTTCACTCGCTATTCTTGGCTTTTGATTTTGTGGGGCAATTTGATTCCTTGTTGCTTTGATTGAATGGTGTCATCCTGTGCTGTATGAGTTTAAATATTTCAAGGGGGATGTTACGAAATTGATTCCCTGTACTATGTGAGGTGAAGTAATCATGTCATGTGCTGAGGAATAAGCTCATCGAACACTTTTATGAGGTTGGAGTGAGAACACCTTTAAAATTCCAATTACAAATTCCAATTAATTCTATTTGAATGCAATACCTCCTTAATGCATCCACCAAGCTCTTTATACATGACAGACTTACGTCCTGGCCAGAAAATAAGTGTGATTTTATTTGTCAGCTGTTCAGAATGAAAGTAACTGTGGTATCTGGAATACAGAACAGGACTGTCATCTACAATTTATAACAATTCTGCCCCTGAGAGCAGGCTTGGGTTTATTTAGGTCCATTTATATTATATACGGAAGTATTTAATGCCCTTTTAGTACAGGAGTCAAATGGTAATGTTGCAATAAGAAATAAGAATGTCAGTTTCTGGCTCTTAGAGATAAATCATTTTGTCTAAATTTATTTAAATGTGAACAGACACATTGGCTTTTTCTCACACTCAATATTGACTGCACATGGAAGCACTAGTTTATTGTTTGCAGTCTTGTCTCTCGCCTATACTTGTGAGAACAAAGTAAACTTTTGCATACTTTAAAAAATTATGTAAATACTTTAAACAATTTTCAAGTTTGAACTGAATGTTATGTTTTCTGACTGTTAATTGCATATTATTAACAACAAAACAAAATGTGTTTCAGTTTAAATTATATGAAATGCAATTAGTTGAACTTAGTGCTTTTAGACTGAATTAAGTAAGACATGAAAACATATTTATAATTTCATAGTTCTATTGTCTTATATAGAGTAATATAGGTGTACTGTCTAATGTTCTGACAAGCATTAATGGTAAACTAAATACACTTTAATGTCATTTCTATTTAAACAGAAATGTCATTTATTTAAATATATTTGTGATTACACATTTGCAATGATGTTGCAATTTAGTACATTTAAAATGTAACCTTAAATCCAAATATTTAATATTAAAATTACACACTACAGATACAATTATAATAAAATACTTCATACACTGTAAAAAATATTTTAGCAATTTAGTTATTTCAACTTATTTTTTTAACTAGATTGTCCAGACAACAAGAAATTTTAAGTTTTCTTGTCCTCAACTTATCGAAATAAGTTAGTTAAACTAAAAAAAACCCATGCAAAAAGATAACTCAAAATAATGAGTTAACTTTTTTTACAGTGTATGTACACTAGTCAATACATCAAAATAAGTCATTTTTAAACCACGATAAAATATTACTAAAACAATGATTTAAAATGTACTTTAAAGTAAAAAATGTAAATGTTTAAAAAATTCCGGAAAATGTATTCTCTTCGACATACAATGGCCTTTTATTTAATTCATATTTTATTATTTGCAGGTATGCAGTTTTTTTTTTAAATAGCCTATACTTTTAAGTTATGATGTACACTACAAGTACACATTTAATACATTTAAGGACACTTCTTTTTTATAAGGTATTGCAATTTGTAAATAATAAATATTGTAAAATAATAATACGTTTTATTAAATGAATGGACTACTATGTGGAATGATTTTATGATATTCCTGTGGTGTTTTCTTAAATAGTTCAATTTGAAGACTGAAACCTTCAGTCCCTCTTCATTGTGTTTTACATAAAAGAGAATGGAAAAAGTCCTCAAATGTTCTCTTTTTAAAGTACAAACAAAGCATAGATGGTATAATAACTATTAATTTGAGCCTCTGAAATATGGACAAATTCAGCTACAGGAGAGAAGATCTAGACTCAGTTCTAAAGTGCTCTTCTATGCGACTGCATTTAGTCGTGTGACTGTGTGTCAGTGCACACATGCAAGAGCTGGAGTTGAGAAATTTAGCTGGTTACAATTGTGATGCAAATTTGGTCCTGCTCCAGTATAATGATGTGAGTGTGAGACTGTGATCCAGCTCAACACACTTTACACCTCTGTTTACAGCTAAGGTAGAGACTCCATAACAAAGCTGGTTCTATTGAATCTTAAATGGATTTTTCTTAAATGGATGGACTTTTTTCCAGTTTTACATTACATTGTGAGCACGTGACTTTTTTGTACTCCTGTGTTATTTAACATATAGGAATTATGAATTGATTTCCTAAATGTGTTAAATCCTTTCTACCATGCTTTGAATGACCCTTGTAAATAATGATACAATGTATGTTTTGTTCCTGAAAAAGAAATTGGATAGTTAATATCGAAGTGAAAAGCTTGATGTGTGGCACATGTGGCAAATCCTCATGTGGCTTCCTGATTTATACAGTGATTGTATTTATTATTACCGTCTGTATTTCCAGAGTTAGTCAGTGAATTCCTCAATCCTCCATGTAAAATTGTCACTTTCAGTAGACTTATATTTTTTTTTGTTGTTGCTATTTTTTAATTCTTTGCAGTCATTCCATGATACAATCTACCATCTTTTATTTAATTTTCTTTGTTCACTTTTTATTAGTTTTGATCCTTGTATATTTGCCTATTTCCATTCATGTACATGGAGACTGTCTCTGCCATATACGGTGAAGGAAAGAAAGCAAACACATGAACAGCTATGATGACCTGTGTATCACTCTCAGTGTTGACTCGAGAGCTCAGTTTCAGAGCAGACAGTTTAGTGAAGCTTTTACTCTGCACTGATCAGTAAGCATTTGGAATGAAAAAAAATGAAATGGCAATGAACCTTTAGAGGGGAGTAAAAATGGGTGATTTTTATTTTTCTCTGTTGATGTATCTCCCTACATTGGTCTGTATGGGCCGATCCATTGCGTCTGGGAGGCCGGCTGTCTCTGGGACAGATGGTTTGACTCTTCTTCTTTGGCATTCAGAGCAGATGTTCTGATGATGGTGGATAGCTCCTCGGCCTTGCGAGATCCTGGACTGGCTACAGATCTTCAGCAGTTCTCATTCAATGATTCATAATCTGTAGACAGTCTAGTAAGGGGATAGATTGATCTGCTCTCTTTCAATGGTGCACCACTGTTTTCCTTCCTCTCTAAAGAGCTTTTCTGGATTATCAAGCTCTAAGTAGTCTGTTACTTGTCTCATAAAGGTACTGTAGGGTGTGTGTGTGTGTGTGTGTGTGTGTGTGTGTGTGTGTGTGTGTGTGTGTGTGTGGTGTGTGTGTGTGTGTGTGTGTGTGCTTGTTTTTGTGATATATGAGGACACAAATGTGTATAATGACATGGGTATTACACTGGTATTACAACTTACACGTGAAATATGAGGACATTGCATGCGTCCTCATATTTCAAACAGCTTAAAAAACATAAAAAACAATGTTTTTTTTAAATGTTAAAATCCAGCATGTCTCCTGTAAGGGGTAGGCTTAGGGACAGGGGCAGTTTAGGGGGATACAATATATAGTTAGTCCAGTATAAAAACCATTATGCCTATGGAATGTCCTCATAAGTCACAAAAACAAACATGTGTGTGTGTGTGTGTGTGTGTGTGTGTGTGTGTGTGTGTGTGTGTGTGTGTGTGTGTGTGTGTGTGTGTGTGTGTGTGTGTGTGTGTGTGTGTGTGTGTCATTCAGGTAAACCCTACATTATGGGTGTAGGGTATGTGGATGAATCATATTCTGGATAACCAGAATCCTAAGAGCCTTCAAAGGCCGGGAACTGGCTTCCCAACCAGCGTCCTCCCCCCAGGACTCAAAATTAACACACACACACACACACACACACACACACATTCCACCAAACACATCCCCCAGGAATGTGCGACAGGAAGTGAATGCTACAGAGAAAAGAAACTTCTTTTTTTAAAAGACATTTTAAACAGAAATATTCAATGTGTTTTATGTGTTTGTTTGTTCATGTTACATTGAAATAACTGAGTTTACCATTATGTATTTTTACATGTAACTGCGTATTCCCTAGAATTCTAACGAAGGAGAAATGAATTCTGCATTCATATATATTCTAGTATACTTCCCCTTTAGAATTGTACGAACAATGGATCTAATCTCATCTTACGATTTGTCTTTTAGGGGTTTGATCTATGTGTTGGGAAACTAATGGTATAAGGTCTTAAACTTTGCAAACTAAGTTTAACCAAATCCATTTCTGGCAAGTTTGGTCTTGATAAACTCCAATCTTCGTTCCCCATTTGTTAATTGACATTACATTTTGCTAAACTTGGTGACACACTAGTATTATAAAAATTGTGAAGATTCTTCCCTTAAACACCCAATGAAATTAGGGAGTCAAATGCCTGGTTAGAACACAATGGGCCATAAAACCTCCCTCCAAAGAGAAAGCTCCTGATTGGACCCTCTTTTAAAAGAAGGCGGAAAAGTCAGGGTTTCAAAAAGGACTGAACACCAGTAAAGCTCTCTCTTACTTCCTGATCCTAGTCGTCATCATGTAACGTCGCGCCTCCGGCGAGCTCATCGCCGTTCTTTTATTTTGTTTCTAGTTAGTCTTGTGTTTGTTTCCAGTCTAGATAAGCCCCGTGTTTAATTCCAATCGTCGAAATCCCTGCACAGGAGAAGCAAGCGCCGTTACCACGAGACGCGCCGGACCCAGAGACGCACAAGCGTTTCTTCACCAGCCATGACGTAACTCTGCGTGATTTCCCCTTTGGGATCTTTATTTCTTTTCTTTAAAGTTAGTTTTGTTTGCATATTCGACGCGGTTTACTGCCACGAAGTGAAAAGAACACCGCGTGACATATCTCTTCAGCAAAGCCAGCTGAGATTCAAACGAACGCGCGCTCTCTCTGAAGCAGAGGCGCGCGCACGTGACGCACCGGGCTGCGAGACACACACACACGCTTCTTCACAAGCCATGCAAAGACCAAACCTCTGCAAGTATCCGTGTTTGATCACGTTTTTAAGATTTGTTGAAGTCTTGTTGTCTCTCAAAGTTCCGTTTGTGAATTTGCTAACTTATTTAGAAAGATCATCTCTCTTCCTAATCTCACTGCAACCATGCAACTCTCTAAACTCTCACCCTCTCTCTCTCTCTCCCTCTCTTACACGCTTTCGCGTGTAAGTTATCCATTGCCCAAACTTTACGCATTTCTCGTTCATTGATGTTTTATTGTATTGTCTATGTCTGTGTTTGTAAATACATGTATTCCTGTAACGTAGTAAATATATAAGTAGACATGCCTTTATTAAATCATTATATTCACTTGACTGATGGACTTTCTCTTTGCTCAATTTCGAGTCTCTTAAGTGCCAAAAGATCTTGCTACGAACTTTATAACTTAAAGATAGCTTTACATATTTGTTTATAGGGCAGAAAACCCAGTTCTTCTGGCCAGAGAATTGCGTTTCCTGCAATCCTATAAAGTAAGATGATATTGGGGAAAACCCCTCAATATTCTTCTGACAATTGAGCTAAATTAATTTTGCCTGCTTTGTAAGACGTGATCTGTGTAATTGACTGCAATCAACTTGTTAAAATGAAAGGATTGCATGTATACATCCAGGTAAAATGACATTTTCCTTTAGAGGGAGATTTATTAACATGTAAGACTGATCTAATCCAAACATGTATGAATAATTATTAATTACCAATTATTAATTATGATATGCAAATTCCCCATGGATTAGACCCGCCTAAAGTCTTTACATGGGGATGTGCAAAATGTCCTCACAAATATTTGAAATCCTTGCCCTTGTAGGGACATTATTGATCCCCATGAGGAAAACAGCTTATACATCATATTAAGTGATGTTTTTTTAAAAATGTAAACATGCAGAAAGTTTTCTGTGATGGGTAGGTTTAGGGGTAGGTTTAGTGTACGATAATAGAATACACAGTTTGTACAAAACCATTATGTCTATGGAAAGTCCCCATAAAACATGAAAACTCGTTTATAAATTTTGAATTTTGTGTGTGTGTTTGTTTGCAAAAGGACACTGCTGTAAATTATGGTTCTTTATCTATATTTTCACAGGTTTTAGTCCTATTAGATTCCATCTAATGCAATGGTTCTCATCCAGGGGCCCTTTTGGAGGCCTATACAAGCTCTCAAGGAGGCTTCAGGATGACTTTAATCATTAAATAAATTATTATTAATATTAGGGATGCTAAAGATTAATCGACGATCAATTACGTATCGATAATAACTTATCGATCGTCGATTAAGCAAGGTCATGCGCATGCGTGCTGCTCAACCACAAAACACTTAAAGCAGACATGAGGAAAAATGAAGCGAGCGAGCCGGATTGGTTGCATTGGCCATTATATTTGATTATCAAATAAGTAATTTAATTAAATGATCAATCACATCGACTCATTTTACTCTTTTATTTAGATTTATAACCCTTCTCATTAATTTGGTGACGAACATAATTTAGTTTTCCCATAAATCCTGATTTAAAATTCCGCCCAAAATGAAATAATGTCATAATTTACCTCATTTATTTGTTCTAACCCAAACCATATTATTCACAATCTTCCTTCACAAGAATGTCATAGGCTTTGAAATGACATAAGAATGCAGAATTTCTATTTTGGCTTTAAGAGTTCATTATCAAAGCCATTTTCAGCCACTGCTCAGCCTTGTGTTGTCAGTGAATCGAAGGAGGTCCTATTGTACAATGCATACAAATGCAATGGTCCAGAGCAAATTTATGAGAATCTCCAGCCATTGTTGTAAGAGCCGTGTAACACAAGATAACACCCATGAACTATCGTTAAGCCTTAGATTTAATTCAGTCGCAGACATCATGTATTTGCAGTGTACTTCAGTGATTTCAACAAGCTGAATAGATTGACAAGGTTAAGCATCCTCCATTTTAATTAATGTGATTGAAGACCGGAGAACCAAACCCTTCAAATTCCACCCCTGTCATGTCGGCTGTTGCAGGGCTGTGAAAGGCGGGCAATGTCAAGAGCACTTGCTTTTGTTTTGGCCCCGCATTTGTTTTCTCCTCACAGCCTTACTGTCCACTCACGTCTTTATCAGGGCAGCATTTAGTTTGCCTGACATGTGTTAGTGAAGCATTAACACAATTTTCTGCCTGGAGGAGGGAGAGAAAAGAGAGAGTGAATGAAAAGATAGGACTCCTCCAAGGCGATTTACTGTTGATATGTCGGTCCAATCAGTGGGCCTTAACTAGCCCCAGTTCTGTCAACGTCTTGCTTCTCTTCTCCAATTTTCAACCTTTTTTGAGTAAATATTTTCACCTTGTGCTGTCACCATAGCGTAAAGAAGATGTGACGGGTGTCTTAATCAATTTCTGAATCTAGAAGGCAAGTCCTGTGAGAGTTGACTTGATGGTTGCCGTGGAAACACCTGTAGAATGAAGTGATGAGGTTTGCCTAATCTCCATAAACACGATATGTTGAAGCTGTTTAAGCATGATGATCTCCTACTGATCACTAGACGACAAACTGTATTCTAAATGTGTCACTGCATGCTTTATAATTTGTAACAAAAGGATTACAGTAATATAATAAGAAATAAATAGCTGGATTTGCAATACATTTTTTTTTTTTAATTATTGATTTGAACCTAAAAATAAAAGCATTCTGTTTTTTGATGGTGTGAAACCTCGGTTAAATCTAAACCTTATTTTTTACTTATAAATAAGAATGTGTTTAAGCTGGGGGAGGATCAAACTATCTCCATAGCCATTAAATTGTGGGTCAGGCGTTTATGTGATATCTCAAAATTCTAGAACACATTTCAGAATTTGATCATCCTCATTACAGCATGCCTTTTTCTGCTTTCGTTGCTAATGGCAACACCCCATTAACAAGTTCATATATCCTCTGAGGTCGAGGAAGTCCAGGCGATGGTGGTACAAATGGTCATTAGTAGGAAAAAATCAGTTGGTCAGCTTGAATAAGCATTCTAACAAACACATGCTATTACTCCGCTTAGACAACTGCTAATTGGGCCACTATCTCTCATGGCATGTCACAAACCCCTATTTGAGTTCCATTCAAAAGCTATACTATTACCAAAAAAAAAAAAAAAAAAAAATCCCATTTATTTTTGAGTGTGTCAGGGTTGCGTGCAGGTAGCTGAAGACGAGGACAAGAGGACTTCCAAAAATAGCTGATTTATTTACAAAATAAACTTCTATAAACATACAGGAACAAAATAACAAACTCCAGGAACTTCAGGGAAAACACAACCATACATTGACGACGATCAACAAACACTGAGGGAAAACACAGGGCTTAAATGAACTGAACCAAACGAGATAATTAACTGAACACAGGTGAAGAAACTGAACAAACGAGGAGCGGTAAAACTAACAGGACTAAACCAAAATCACAAAGACAGGGGGAAACAAGATCTCAAAACATAACAGAACACATCAAAACGTGACAGAGTGTTTCTCAAATTATTTATTTTTTTATAGACTTTCCCCACAGATAGCCCTCTTTTTTTGCAGAAAGTGTTTATCTATCTATCTATCTATCTATCTATCTATCTATCTATCTATCTATCTATCTATCTATCTATCTATCTATCTATCTATCTATCTATCTATCTATCTATCTATCTATCTATCTATCTATCTATCTATCTATCTATCTATCTAATTCACACTAAATATAACTCGCTTCTCCATGCAACATGTTCTTTTTTTTTTTGGTGTTTTGTTTTGTTTGTTTTTTTCTTTTCCCCTAAATTGAACTCTTACTCACTGAGATCACAAAGGAACCTTTTCAGTGAATGCTTCATGTCTTAGGCTGTCATTTCGTGAAAGGCACCATGCGATCATATAACAGCATTAAAAACATACAGTAACCGCTGTGTGAGCAATGCAATGACAACATTTATATTCAGTCAGCGTGAATGCTTGCCTTTGAAGATTTCTGGATGGTTTTGTATTTGTAAGAAATGCAGTTTTGCTCTGTTAGGACCAGACCAGACAGCTAGCCTTTGTGTTGTAAGAATAGCGGCTTCTCATTTCTTTGCACAATTCGACGGAATCCAGGCTCTTGTTTCCCGGTATTGTATACATGATACAGTGTGGATGAGTCTGAGTAATGCTTTGGTTCTGATGCAATAATTATCTGAAGGACATGCAGGAAAGTGCCTCTGATGCATGCGGATTGCAAATTCATCATACATTGTTGCATAGCCAACACACGAGTCATCCTTGTGTTCATTTCACTTCCCCGAGAAAGCAAGATCTGTTTTCTGAATAGTACAAACAGGGATTGGGCACTCAGCTACCACTCAGTGAATGAACATGGTGGGAGTGTGAATGCTCCTGCCAATTGGTATAATAATAATAAAAATTGTAGTAGTAGTAGTGAAAGTGTTAATGTTCAATGGGTGTTTAAATGGTCATAACATGGATTTTTTTAATATGTTTCTCAAGGTTCACTTCTAATTGTAAGATTTTTTTGCACAAATATATATTGTCTGTTTGACTGTCTGTCTATCTATCCTCATCTCTAAAGTCATAAGACATTTAATTTAACATTCAGAATCTTTTAGTTCATTAAGCAATTTCATTATTTTGTGGAAGTTTCATGTGTTACTGTCACGGGTCAGGGTGTGTCACCGGTCCCTCTCTGTTGTTTGTTTTGGTCCTGTCATTTGCTGCAGCTCGTGACGGTGGCAATTAGCACAATCACGAGCTGATCTTCCTCACCTGTCGCTCGTTTCCTCTACCCTTTATATCCCCAGCTGTTTCTACCAGTGTTTGTCAGTGGATTGTTTTATGTTGCGTGTGCTTTGCTGGTCTGTTTGTGTTTGCTGTGCTACTTACCAGTGATCTGTGTTCAGGATTCCTAGACTTGTGGATCGGTGCAGGACTGTTCACCTGCTGGTTCATGTCCTCGTCTATTGCTTTACATTCCTGGACTCTCTGTTCTGACGGTGGTCTCTGCTTCTCTTCACGTCTGCAGGATTGCGGGCTGTTCTCACTGGAACCACCGATCAGAGAGGCTTCACTATTATTCACTGTGTCACGGAATTTATTATATTGTTCACAAAGTTTTCTAATAAACTTTTCACTTCTCCTCACTGCATTTGAGTCCTCCTCATCTCTAAACACCAGGCCTCACGACAGAATCCACTGACCAAGATGGACTCAGCAGAGGAGACGGAACTGCGTCGGGCCCTGGCCCAACAGGGCGTTCTGCTTGGACGACAGCAAGAGGAATTAGCAGCTTCCCGACAGGCCATGTCAGAGATGTCACAGCAGCTAGCGGCGATTACTCATCAGCTTGAACAGTTGCAGACCAGCTCTCCAGTGGTTCCTACACCACCTGTCCCACTTAACGCTGAGGGGATAGCGCCTCGCCGATCTGAACCTCGACTCAACCCACCTGCTTCCTATTCTGGTGAGCCTAATTCGTGTCGCTCATTTCTCTCACAGTGCTCATTGACTTTTTCACTCCAGCCTTCCTGTTTTCTAACGGAGAGATCCAGGGTGGCATTTGTAATCATGCACCTAGCGGGTCTTGCGAGAGAGTGGGGAACAGCCATGTGGGACAATGGGAACGAGTGTTGCAGATCTTATGAGGATTTCTCTCAGGAGCTTCGCAAGGTCTTTGATCGGTCAGCGTTGGGGACCGAAGCGGCCCGAGCATTGTCTCTGTTACAGCAGGGGACTCGCTCTGTATCGGAGTATTCTATTGAGTTCCGTACACTCGCGGCTTCCTGTGGGTGGAATCCCAAGGCTCAGTGGGACCATTTTCTTCATGGCTTAGCAGAGTACATCAAGGATGAGATTTATTCCTTGGAACTGCCCACATCACTCGACGGGTTGATTGATCTTGCCATTCGGGTAGATAACCGGATCTCCCTCCGCGCCCAGACTCGGAGGGTGGAGTTTCCTCATGACGTCATCAACCACACACCAGTCACGAGAGGGGCTGCTTCACAACACTGGGGACTCCCGGAGGAGGAGCCCATGCAGATCGGAAGAGCCCATCTAACCATCATAGAGCGCCGTCATCGCTTGACCAATAACTTGTGTCTCTACTGTGGAGAGGCGGGTCACGTGGCGGCGGAGTGTCCCAGAAAGCGACGACGCTCTACATCTAAGGGACAGAGGACGGTGAGCATCACCAACACACAACTGCCATCTGGTGGCCAATTCATTCTCCCAGCTTTTCTACAGTTGGAGGGGGTTAACCACCAAGTCTCGGCACTTATTGACTCTGGAGCGGAGGGGGATTTTATGGACATTGAACTAGCTGACTGCTTGGGTATTAGACGTTCTCTCCTGGCTGAACCCATTGCCGCCAGAACCCTATGTGGTACCCGCTTACTGAGATTACCCAGTCCACTAAGCTGGTCAAGCTTACCATTTCGGGTAATCATACCGAGGAGATTCGTTTTCTTCTTATACACTCTCCTTCCGCTCCAGTGGTGTTGGGGCACACCTGGCTGGTCAAGCATAACCCACACATTGACTGGATTCACAATTCTGTGTTGGCGTGGAGTCCTTTCTGTCTGTCTCAGTGTTTAATGTCGGCATCATCTTCTTTAATGTCTGTTTCTACCCCACAGGAGGAACCGGTGAACCTGGCGGACGTACCGGAGGTTTACCATGACTTAAGAGCAGTGTTCAGTAAGTCTCGAGCTGCATCTCTCCCTCCGCACCGCCCGTACGACTGTGCGATTGAACTACTTCCTGGCACTTCTCCACCTAAGGGGCGTTTATACTCGCTCTCCGGTCCTGAGAGGGAGGCCATGGAGAGATACATCAACGATTCTCTGCGAGCCGGTATAATTCGACCCTCTTCCTCTCCAGCTGGGGCGGGGTTCTTCTTCGTGGGGAAGAAGGATGGGTCGCTTCGTCCTTGTATAGATTTTCGAGGACTGAATGACATCACGGTAAAGAATAGCCACCCTTTGCCATTGATGTCTTCAGCGTTCGAACTCTTGCAGGGGGCGACTATCTTTTCGAAGTTGGACTTACGCAATGCTTATCACCTGGTTCGGATTAGGGAGGGGGACGAATGGAAGACCGCTTTTAATACCCCCACAGGTCACTTTGAGTATTTGGTCATGCCTTTTGGACTCTCAAACTCCCCGGCGGTCTTCCAGGCACTTGTTAATGACGTGCTCAGAGACATGGTCGACCGGTTTGTATTTGTTTATCTCGACGACATCCTGATCTTCTCCCAGAACGAGCGCGACCATGTCCAGCATGTCAGGCGAGTGTTACAGCGGCTGCTCGAGAATCGTTTATTTGCCAAGGTGGAGAAGTGTGAGTTTCATGCACGGTCGGTTCCGTTCCTGGGTTTCGTTCTGTCGCCCAAAGGCATCTGTATGGATCCAGCCAAGGTAAAGGCGGTTGCAGATTGGCCCACCCCAGAGAATCGCAAGGCGGTCCAGCGTTTTCTGGGGTTCGCCAATTTTTACAGGCGTTTCATTCGGGGTTTTAGTCAGGTCGCCCTACCGTTGACGAATCTCACCTCCACACGAATTCGATTCTGTTGGTCAACGCAGGCTCAAGAGGCGTTCGAAACCTTAAAGAGCCGCTTTGTTTCGGCTCCCATTCTCACCAACCCTGACCCGTCTCGTCAATTCGTTGTGGAGGTGGATGCGTCGGATGTAGGAGTGGGGGCAATTTTGTCTCAGAGGTCCCCTTCAGACGACAGAGTACACCCATGCGCTTTTTTTTCTCATCGTTTAACTCCTTCAGAACGGAATTACGACATTGGGAATAAGGAGTTACTGGCTGTTAAGTTGGCACTGGAGGAGTGGCGTCACTGGTTGGAGGGCGCAGGGGTTCCATTCATAGTTTGGACCGACCATAAGAACTTAGAATACATCCGTTCCGCCAAGAGACTAAATTCTCGGCAGGCTCGCTGGGCATTATTTTTCGGCCGATTTGATTTTAACATCTCGTATCGGCCCGGTAGTAAGAACGGTAAGCCCGATGCGCTCTCACGGGTGTTTGAAGTAGAAGCTGGATCCACCTCTCCAGTAACCATCGTGCCTCCCAACCGGGTAGTTGCAGCGGTTACTTGGGGGGTGGAGTCCAGGGTCCGTGAGGCGTTACGCGACGTCACGATTCCCGCAGGGTGTCCAGCGAGTCTGTTGTTCGTGCCGGAGCCGGTCCGAACTAGCGTACTTCAGTGGGGTCACTCATCCAGTCTAGCTTGCCACCCGGGAGCTGCTCGAACATGTTCGTTAATCAAGCAACGATTCTGGTGGCCTTCGATGGCGCGGGACACTCGAGAGTTTGTTTCAGCTTGTCCGGTGTGTGCGGTGGGTAAGGGCTCGAATCGACCCTCAGCAGGGCTACTCCGGCCACTGTCTATCCCTTCGAGGCCCTGGTCACACATAGCCATGGACTTTGTCACAGGTCTACCCCCATCTAGTGGCAACACCGTGGTCCTTACTGTGGTCGACAGGTTCTCGAAGGCGGTTCATTTCATTCCCCTCCCCAAATTACCTTCAGCGAGGGAGACAGCGGCCATTGTCTTAGACCACGTTTTTCGCATCCATGGCCTCCCGGTGGATGTGGTCTCTGACAGGGGTCCCCAATTTGTGTCTAGATTTTGGACAGAATTCTGTCGACAGTTGGGGGCGACTGCGAGTTTATCTTCCGGTTACCATCCGCAGACTAACGGTCAGGCTGAGCGAGCAAATCAGGACTTGGAGAGAGTCCTGCGCTGTGTGGCGTCGGCAGAACCGTCGACTTGGAGTTCTAGATTAACCATGGTCGAGTACGCACATAACTCACTCCGGGTCTCGTCTACGGGATTGTCGCCCTTCCAGTGCTGTTTAGGCTACCAGCCCCCGTTATTTCCCTCCCAAGAAACTGACGCCATTGTTCCATCCGCGCAGACGTTCATTCAGAGATGCCTTCGTACGTGGAGGCTCGCCAGAGAAGCCCTTTCCCGGACTGGCGAAAGGAACAGGGCGTCGGCGGACCGTCACCGGTCTAGGCCCCCACTTTACGTGTGTGGTCAAAAGGTTTGGTTGTCTACCAAGGACATTCCCCTCAGACTTCCCGCACGTAAACTGGGACCCAAATTTATTGGACCGTACATTATAACAAAGGTGCTTAACCCGGTGACTGTTCGGCTCAAATTACCCCCCCAATTTAAGAGAATTCACCCGGTGTTTCACGTTTCCAAGGTCAAGCCCGTTATTCGCTCCCCACTTCAGCCCCAGACCTCTGCTCCGCCGCCTCCCAGACTCGTCGAGGGGTTACCCGCCTACACGGTGCGAAGACTTCTTGATGTGAGACGGAGGGGTAGAGGTCATCAATATCTGGTAGACTGGGAGGGTTATGGTCCGGAGGAGAGATGCTGGATTCCGGCTCGTGACGTGCTGGACCGCGCTCTCATTGACCAATTCCATCGGCGTCATGGTGAGTCCTCCGGGGACGCCAGGAGGCGTCCCTGAGGGGGGGGGTTCTGTCACGGGTCAGGGTGTGTCACCGGTCCCTCTCTGTTGTTTGTTTTGGTCCTGTCATTTGCTGCAGCTCGTGACGGTGGCAATTAGCACAATCACGAGCTGATCTTCCTCACCTGTCGCTCGTTTCCTCTACCCTTTATATCCCCAGCTGTTTCTACCAGTGTTTGTCAGTGGATTGTTTTATGTTGCGTGTGCTTTGCTGGTCTGTTTGTGTTTGCTGTGCTACTTACCAGTGATCTGTGTTCAGGATTCCTAGACTTGTGGATCGGTGCAGGACTGTTCACCTGCTGGTTCATGTCCTCGTCTATTGCTTTACATTCCTGGACTCTCTGTTCTGACGGTGGTCTCTGCTTCTCTTCACGTCTGCAGGATTGCGGGCTGTTCTCACTGGAACCACCGATCAGAGAGGCTTCACTATTATTCACTGTGTCACGGAATTTATTATATTGTTCACAAAGTTTTCTAATAAACTTTTCACTTCTCCTCACTGCATTTGAGTCCTCCTCATCTCTAAACACCAGGCCTCACGACAGTTACCATCAAGCGGCAACATTCTAATCTGAAAAATGAAAACTACCCGGAAGTGTGAATCCCAAAAGAGAGCAAATGTCCATAGACCCCCATGTTAAAATGTCCGTTTTCACAGCATAAATTTATATTTTTACAGGTTGGTCCCATGGACTTTTATTGTATTTTTCGATAGGTTCCGAGTGCCTGACAACTGTGAGGGGGTGAATTTTTTTCTAACTCGTTAGTTTACATCGTATTTAGATATAAAATGTATGACAAATAAGGACGTGGTTAACTTTGATTGACAGCTTGATTGACAGCTGATAACGGGCTGCGCCAAGTGGAATTCCTGAAATCTGACGTCTCTGCCATGATCTGACACAACACATCATACCACCTCTGTATCCTTTCTGAAAAGATTTTCCAAGATGCCGCCGCCCATAAAGACCCATCGGCCTCAAAACCGTTCTTCAGAAAGTCTTTGTCCATATTTTGTACAGTCTATGGTTACCATAAGTGACATGTACTTCCCAATCTTGAAAAGCAGCAACTGCCACTGCTGTAGAAGTGCTTGTATGACTTTCAGTTTTGGCCAATGGTTGTTGTTTTGCTGGTAATGGGATGTAATCTTAATTAGTAGGTTACATTTGAGTTTTAGTGAATGCTCAAGTTTCTTGTGGTCAGAGTATCCCAGCGTATGCATGCTGACTGTCAGATCGGCTTGGCATCTTTCTGTTCCTTGTAAATATTTCAAGTGGAAGGTGAAATCTTGGAGGGCTCCAGGGATTTTGTGACAAGGAAATATCTATATCATGTCAAACGAGAGGTGAAGGGGTGACGGAGACCTTTCGGCAGGTTGATGGGAAGGACGATGATGGCAGTGATCCATGTTCATGGAAAACATGGCAAAGGTTAGAAGGTCACTGACATTGGATGTTAAAAATAGTCTTGAAACTACTACAGTAAAAATCATACAGTTTGTCATGGGCATGAGAATTGATCAAAATCTTACGCTGGAGAAGTGATTGATGTTTTCAATGAGTTTCCCTTCACTCCACTTCGACGTATGGAGGACACACTGATCATCTTATTCCCATTTGGGACATCACTCTGAGACTGTTCTTATACCCATCAGGCCATGCACTCATTTATACACATTCATTTGTCTGATAAAGATGTAACATTCAATAACAATAAAGTTACATTTTGAAACCAAGACCCTAGCAGTCAGCATTTGCAAATTATCCTGACGTTTTAGCACATTATTGATCTTAATATTGTCATGACTGACTTGTTGAAAAGTCGAGAATAATTATGTGCTATAGCATTCTGACTGAGAGCAATGTTTGTGGCAGAAGATCGATTATTTTAATTTAGCTTCTTTACCCATCATGTTCCGTTTGGCAGTGAGTGATGTTTGAGAGTCGACAAGCTTGCAGCTTCTGCTGCGTTTCATTGTCCTCATCTGCTTACTGAAGGGTGTGATGACCCTGACAAAGCGAGCGATTGGGATTCAAGATAAAGGAGTATTATCTTTCCCCTGCAATCAGATTTTAAAGGCTTGCAGTCAATGAGGCACATTCATCATAAGACACCACAGCCTGACAGCTGGCAGTGCCCCCCTACGATGAACCATGACCCATGACACTTTATTTCTAGTGGTTATATGCTGTACATTAATATAGCTGCAGGCACATAAAGGCCTAGATTCTTCAGGTGCATGTTTTCCAGTGATAACATCTGTACCCAGTGGACCATTAAGCAGAATAACATAGTAAACGATGGCACACTGGCATGCATAGCCGGGATGAAAATGCCCGTGGCAGGGTGCGCACCATCACTCATTTGCGTTCAGCTCGTCCTGTTCCAAGAAAACCTTAAAGGGATAGTTCACCCAGAAATAAAAATTAGTCCATGGTTTACTCACCCTCAAGTCATCCTACTGTATGTGTATATGCCATTCTTCTTTCAGACGAATACAATCGGAGTTATATAAAAAAAAAAAGTCCTGGCTCTTCCAAGCTTTATAATGGCAGTTAATGGCTATTTCTGTTTTGAAGTCCATAAAAGTGCATCTATCCATCATAAAATAACTCCACACGGCTCCGGGGGTTAAAGTAGTCCTTCTGAAGCAAAGCGGTGAGTTTGTGTAAGAAAAATATTAATATCTTCCGACTATTTCTAGAAAAATTCTAGCTTCCGACTAAACGGCCATACGCAGTCTACTTTCGCCTAAACGCAACTTACGCAACTTGTGATGTTAGAAGTAGCATAGTGCGTCATGTAGTGTAAATATCAGCAGTATGTTGCATTACACGCATAAGTTGCACTTTAGACTTAAGTGAAATTCGTATGTTCGTTTGGCCGGAAGCCAGTTATTTTCCTATATAAAGATTTAAATCGCTTCGCTTCAGAAATCCTTTATTAACCCCCCAGAGCCATGTGGAGCACTTTTATGATGGATAGATGCACTTTTATGGACTTCACAACAGAAATGACCATTCACTGCCATTATAAAGCTTGGAAGAGCCAGGGCATTTTTTAATATAGTAACTCTGATTGCATTCGTCTAAAAGAAGAATGTCATATACACCTAGGATGACTTGAGGGTAAGTAAATCATGGACTAATTTTCATTTTTGGGTGAACTATCCCTTTAAGAGAGCTTGTAGTATTTTAGCATCCAGCCATACATCCAAACCTTGAAAATTCAAGTCTTTGTTCAAACAAGGCTTTGTCAAGCCAACATTCAAAGTTTGTTTAGTTACAGATTACAGTTAAATCAATTTCTTAGCATTTTAGTTCAATTTAACTGTACTGCTTTACATTCAAAATTCATTTTCTGCCTCTATTCAAATTCAGGAATTCAATTGGAATTTTTAAAGTCTTGCGACTCTGCTTCGTTTACAGGTGAAAGCTCCACTTCTGACTCCCAAAACTTCTAGTTGTACTACAAAAACGACCTCTGTGATTTTAAATATATTATCTACTCAAGCTTAGTTATTCTCTGAGGTCTTGAAGCCTCTAAAGAGCTTTTAGAGCGCATGCTGGAGGAAGTGTCTATATGCTGAGAGGTTTGCTTGCAGTGATATTATCCACAAATCATTTCTCCTCTTCATGTTCTTTTACAGGATATTATTCCAAACCCTTTTGCTTTGCTCAGTCCTTACTCAGCACATTCATTACCAACTTCTAATGGCTTCATATTTTATGCATACTGTCAAGGACATGCATGCACAGCAAATGAGTGAGACTACTTATTCTAGAAGCAGGAAATGCACTTATTTGTGGATATTATAAGGATCTGCCCAAAGTCAAATATCTTATTTGGAAAGGCACAAATAATGAGTTAAAAATATGAAGAAAACAATTGTACCGAATAATAAAATAAATATTTGGCTCAAAAATAATGTCATATTTGAGTGACTGTCATATGGAGACTGTGAAGCCAATTGGACTAATGTGTGATTTTTACATTTGAAACTGTATAGCTACTTTGCACAGGGGCTTTTATTTTGTGCTCATCCCAGATATCTAAACTATTCAAGAGTTACATTAAAATAATACAGTGTCTCATGTGCTACATGGAAAGTCTAGGCTTTTTATGTAGTTTTGACGCACTTTTAGTGTAAGCCACACCCACTTCTGGTTCTTCCAAATACAAACACAGATCATTTTTGCTGCAGTCTCACCACTACAGGTAATGAACCCCATCCGGCCAAATAAATAAATAAATAGATAAAAAGAAAAACACCATACACAATCATGTTGAAGGTCATGAATGTTTAATGTAGAGTTGATGTGATCAATGTGGCATTTAAGACCACCAGCTGAAAAAGCCCACACAAGGCACTCTGTAATAAAGCGGAGCTTACATTTCCCCTTGCTTCAACGGGAATCAAACTGAAAAGATGTTCATTACGCATGCAAACCAGCCTCTTCGGCGATGTGGCACTTTTCATTCTTGCCAGCTCGTAGAGATCGGCCCCTGCTGCACCCTCCCTCATCTGCCTCGCTCCCAGTAAAGGGAGCATTTTCTCACCACGGGAGGCCGGAGAGAGAGAGAAAAGGCACAGCCAGGCCTTCTGCTCTTTGATGCCTACCTCCCATCATCTCAGCGGGGTTCTGAGGTGCGATTGAGCCCCACATCTATCCATTGTGTGCTTTCCCTTTAAGTGCACTGGCATTAGATCTGTCTGATAAGTAAAAAACCTGGCGAGACTTCTTAGAAAACAACTGAGATTGATATCAGAGTTTGTGAGGATGCTAAATGCGTCTGGATGGAGGATTAGTAGGCGATGGAACTCCCACTCATTACCAGGAGGCTCTTCCACAAAAACTGGGCTGGTTTATAACAGTAAGACAAGACTGAGTTCTTAGTGTCAGATCCCTAAAAAAATATTCATCCGTGACTGCCGTGGAGCTCCAAAACTTTGTTCACACTTCTTGAAAGGTTCGAAAAGGTTTGAGTGTGTCATCCGTAATCACAGATACATTTCCGAAGGGCTTTGTGCTTGAGGGGGGAGGGGGGGTCTCTATAATTAAAACAAGGTTGTGAGGTGAGGCTCACTATGGAGTTGGGAGATTTATCTTCCTCCTACGTCTCCACAGCAGTTTCGTTTATTCTGCCTCGAGCACACAAGATTTTGTGGAGGTCCTTAAACTCAAAAATGTTCCTATTAGTTTTACAATTCTAAATTCTCTGGCTACTTGACAAATGAGGCACACTATCACTGTAGGTCATCCCACCCAATGACATGATGACAAGGCTTTGCTCCCATCATTAACATTAATAGGTCGGTAGAAATAGATGCAGACTACACCCACTCTCTTTCCGCGATGTTAAATCTGAGTCATCTGACAAAAAGATTACAGATGTAATCACAATGGGAGTGCGAAAGTAGTTGAGAGAATAGAGGAAAACTGATTATGATAGGGACGATTATGGCTAGACAAGTGGGCCCAATTACATGACACTTAAATCTAAACCAACACAAGTGCATTGGTGTTTGCAGAAACTGTGTGGGATCTCTCGTTTTTTTCCAACTGACTTTGCAGCATTAACTGTGCTCAGTATTGTGTGATTTGTAGCATAGTGCGTCATGTAGTGTAAATATCAGCAGTATGTTGCATTACACGCATAAGTTGCACTTTAGACTTAAGTGAAATTCGTATGTTCGTTTGGCCGGAAGCCAGTTATTTTCCTATATAAAGATTTAAATCGCTTCGCTTCAGAAATCCTTTATTAACCCCCAGAGCCATGTGGAGCACTTTTATGATGGATAGATGCACTTTTATGGACTTCACAACAGAAATGCTCACTATGGAGTTGGGAGATTTATCTTCCTCCTACGTCTCCACAGCAGTTTCGTTTATTCTGCCTCGAGCACACAAGGTTTTGTGGAGGTCCTTAAACTCAAAAATGTTCCTATTAGTTTTACAATTCTAAATTCTCTGGCTACTTGACAAATGAGGCACACTATCACTGTAGGTCATCCCACCCAATGACATGATGACAAGGCTTTGCTCCCATCATTAACATTAATAGGTCGGTAGAAATAGATGCAGACTACACCCACTCTCTTTCCGCGATGTTAAATCTGAGTCATCTGACAAAAAGATTACAGATGTAATCACAATGGGAGTGCGAAAGTAGTTGAGAGAATAGAGGAAAACTGATTATGATAGGGAAGATTATGGCTAGACAAGTGGGTCCAATTACATGACACTTAAATCTAAACCAACACAAGTGCATTGGTGTTTGCAGAAACTGTGTGGGATCTCTCGTTTTTTTCCAACTGACTTTGCAGCATTAACTGTGCTCAGTATTGTGTGATTTGTTTTGATCCTACAGATGTCCTGAAAATGCTGATGTGTCATTCGCTATTCGACAAGAGGTTTGTGGTTGCAGGTCCACCAATTATTGCTTGATTTGAAAATAATTTTGGTGAAAAATTAAAATATAGGGGAAAATACTGTACGGTTTTTCTGTTCACAAGAGGTCCTTGACCTGAGTGAGGCTAAATAATAATAGCTTGTTGTCATCAATCAACGTATGGCTTTCACTACAAGGATTGGAATTCATCCTTAAAACATGTCTTGATTAAAATCTTTTTCCATGTATCTAGTGACATGAATAATTGATCACCTCCTAATGCATCTTTTTTTCTTCATTATTTACGACAGGAAAAGAAGTCTAGGAAGAGGGGGTCTGTCTCCACTCGTCATTCCACTGGCAGCTTGTTGATTTCAGATACAAGATGCAATTGGATTAACAGCAGGAGTGTTAAGAATTGGTTTAGCTGCTCATGATGCTTGAGTTTCATGTGCAGAGTATAACAAACCATTAACCCACTGGTGAATGAGGTTCACTGTAGTGGTCCGAGCTTTTAAAATCAAATTTTAACCATCCAGGGTGTGATGTTACATGATTCTATAGAATGCCTATCCTCTTAATATGTTATTGCATTTTTTTTACACATGTATTCATAACAACAAATTCGACATGGTCTATAACACAAAATATGCATTTTAGTAAAGTTTTTAGTATTTTTTTTTTTAAATTTTAGTAATTATTTATTATTTCACCATATGGATAGCTCAATCAACAACAAGAATGCACTTCCAAATCCTGTAAAAATTCAAGACAGAGTTTCTCCTCCATTTTGTGCTCTAGATAGACAATCTGTTTTACATTCACCTGGCTTTGCTTCAGAAAAGTCCTTGCTTCAAGCATTGTGTTCTTTAGAATGTGTGTTATGGCACAGGTGAGACTCCAGCTGCACCTGACATCTTGATCCCCATTAGCCCATTGAATGCCATGTGCCATTTTGAAGATGCGATTAGACTTTAAAGATGAAGGACAAAAAAAATATATAATTCTGCAGGGAAGAAGAGGGAAACTCTCCAGCATTTGTTTGACATGTGCTGCTCATCACAGATTTATTGGGTGAAAAAGCAAGGTTGATTGGATTTCCAGATTGACTGGGCAGAAATTAAACCAAGGCTTTTGTTAGCGGATGACATTACCCTTCCTGCCCACCCTCAGCCCCAGCCTGTCGACACTGTAATGAATTCATAACACGCTGCCAATCAGATGCTTATTACCAGGAGAGGATTGAGAAAAGACACAGATCTTCTCAACATGAATGTCTCCAGCCTCAAAATAGTTGGAGATTGTGTTAAGGCCTGTTAACACCAGGAATGATAACTATTTTGGAAGTATATTAGAATCCAAAGTAGCAAACAATATTGTTTTGGTTATTATAAGCACACATTGCTGTTGTCATCTGCCCCTTTAAATGCTAAAGCTCTTTAAAATCAGATGGACTTTGATCGGCTGTTTCATCGTTCATCAGCTAGAAAAAATGTGATTTCAACGATATTGTTTATTTGTAGTTATAGTGGTGTGGATTCTGCTATTCTATTACATTAAGAGCGTTTTTTAGATTTTTGTGATTTGTGAACTCGCCTTAAGACTGGAGAAAACGTAGACATCCTATGGTCAACGGCAGAGTGCTTGTTTATGTATATATCTCTAAGGAACTGCTCCAGGAGAAGGCTTATCGGTGCGTTTCCCGATAACGTTGTCTCTTAGCACTCTATGAAGACTCTAAAGGTATACCTTAACTAAAGGTATACCTTAGGCGTGTTCCCCGAACTTGGAGGTTGCTTAAGGTATACATTTTTGCGTGCGGCGTTAACAGGTGCTGTCAATTAGTGATGTATGTCTCGAGACCGGTCTTGGTCTCGAGACCACTTTTACGTGGTCTCGGTCTTGTCACGGCCTTGACGGTCTTTGGTCTTGGTAGTGTCTTGGTCTCGGTTTAGACGGTCTTGACTACAAGTCTACTGTCAATGGCGTTAGTGCTGAATTGGTTGATGTCTCGATAATCTATTATTCTACTCTATGCATGGGCTAATTCACTGCATTATGAGAGAAGGTGGTGTTCTTTATAAAATCAACTACTATGACAGAGAAAAAAGACTGAAAGAGGAGAGCTGCCAGCAACTGAATTTCGGGGCTGAGGGGGTAACTCCGTTGAGTTTGTCTCGACAAAGTCAGACCAGCAAGACCTAAAAGCTGCTGAATTTGCCGCCGTGGCAGGCGATACTGTATATATATTTTTTAATTGCAGATTCTGACATGGTAGCCAGGGACTAACGTTTTCAAGGATGAAATAGTGTACAGACACTAAATGGCTCCACAGACAGTGTTATCTTTGATTTCCACAACTATTCTCTGTATCGCTGCCATAGTTTGACCAAACTCCCCACCACAATTATTCCCTTTAAATAGACTCCTAAGCCTTTACTGCTTAATGGTTTGCCAACTGATGTAATACCTTTGGATAATATAATTAAAAAGCTAACAACCATCAGTGTAATAACAATTTTATTCGTTGCATGAAAACACTTAAATTATCCTAATTGAAAATTGGGTGTATGACAACTTCTGAATTATATTTGTATAGACTGAGACTGCACATTGTTGGCCACTAGCGGAGTGAACTGTGGTTCAGCCTTTCAAACGTATGACTTACAGAAGCTGTACTTAACTAAGAACGTTTCAGGAAACACATTTTAACGTTAAGGTACAACTGAAGCAATAGAACGACATAGCATTAAAAGGTTTCGGGAAACGCACCCCTGGTCTTTTCCAATTCAGTTCTGAGAAAGAACTTCATCTTGAAGTATGGCTCCAGATCATGTCACCCATCACCAAGAACGTTAAAGCTAGTATACACAATTTCAGAGAGGCTAGAAATACCAAGCTAGCTTTGAAAGCTAGATCCCACCCTCCCTTCACACTGCTCTCCAAAGCGATGCTCTCTTCTTTACTAATTTCGGCGTTGATTGTGTTTCCATAGAAGAGCATAAATCTGAGTCTGAGGACAGCTCAGAGAGGGACTTCACAGGTTGCCATCTCTAAATTATGGATATTAACGCAACATGTTTTTAAACAATCGTTTTAAATGCTGCTGCTTTAAATGCTCAAGCTCATTAAAGTAGGATGGATTCTGATTGGCTGTCCAAGTTCCAATTGTTTCCAATGATATTGTTTTTCTGTGTCGTTATCGTTATATTTGTTTTGTGGATTTTCATTATAGTTATCGTCCTTGGTGTGAACGGGCCTTATGAATGGTAATAATCAGTCAGGATATTAATATTGAAGACAGTGATAAGACAGTGGCCTTTGTCATAGACAGACAGTACATGATTCCAGACGCACCGACTACATTTTAGGTACGAGTAGGTACCACATTTTGAATTTGAACTTTGTGATTGTTAAAAAATACGTTCTTTATGGGAAGTAAGAATGTAATCCGGACGTACTAGGTCTGCCATTTTGCTTTCATGTGACCTACCAGCGTCAGTTGCGTCGCTTCATAGTAAAGTGTTCATCGAATGCGCACTTCAGAATCCAGTTACTTTTCATCTAATATTGTTTGAATACTAGACAAACTGTCAGACATACTACTCTTTTGGCATACTAGGGAAGCATTCCATTTCTGACGCAGTGTGTGTGTGCAAAATCGTATTACAGTATGTGATTAACTTTGTCATATGTTGGATGAGGGAAATATTGTGATAAAGAATAGCACAGATCACTCAGCTCTATAATTGGTTTGATCTTATTTGTGTATCACAGTGAACCTCATTTGTCACCTCAGTCTTTGATCTAGTGTATTTGACTGCACACCTTTTGAAATGACTGTGAACCTTTGAATCTCTTCAGAAGATATGAGAGGAGCTCTCTAAGCCAAGGTTTCTCAGACCTATTTTTTTAAACCATGGAACCCTTTCATACAAGCTATTTTTGGATTTGATTATTTTTAAATAACACTTTCATATTTTTGTTTTTGGTGTGATAAAATAGTTGGGTTGGAAGCCTCTGGATTTCACTTCTGAACTATTTCTCTGTATTTAATTGGATGGCACTCCCCCTGCTTGGCCAGTTAAAGCCAATAATTGTCACGTTGCAGTCCAATGATGATGAAAAAGATTCAAATAGAAGTTTTTGTATTTTAGCAAGGGCTGCATCTGAAATTGCATACTTCCTTATATAGTAGGTGAAAAACAGTATGTAACCAAATAAGTATGTCCGAATTTACATTACTCATAAAAGAGTATGATGTTATCATGACACTGGGCTTCAAAGCGTGTATCAAATTTCTCATGAAACTCTGTGCTGAAGCACATATTGTTTCCAGAGAAAAACGTGATCAACAAAAAAAGAAAAAACTCACTTTCTTTCCAGTCACGTGCATGCATGCTTCACTTTGCGTGTTGGAATATTTGTTTTCAAAGAAAAAGCATTTAAGTGAGTAGACTGCTTAAATATAGTATGTTTTATTCATTTGATAACATTGTGTGAGAAAAATACTGAATTTAAGTATTAAAGGGATAGTTCACCCCAAAATTTAAATTCTGTCATTAATTACACACCCTCATGTCATTTCAAATTAAGACATAATATTTTGTGAAAAAAAAGTAAATTGTTAATATTTGCTCCAACAAAATACTCTTCATAAAATTGAGGTTAAACCACTGGAATCACATGGATTACTTTCATGATGTCTTTCTTTACTACTTTTCTGGGGCTTGAAAGTGGTAGTTACGTAAGCTGTCAATGGAGGGATAAAAAGCTCTCAGATTTCAAGATTTCATTGTAAAGATCTTCATTTGTGTTCCGAAGATAAATGAAAGTCATTTTACATTTAATTTTCATTTTTGGGTAAACTACCCATTTAAAAATGATTATGTAACAGAATAATATAAATATAATTTAATTTATATAATATAATATCAATAAAATGAAACATATTGCAGATGAAGCATCTCTATATTTCTATAAACTGCATTGCATAGTTGTGTGGTGGAACGACGTCTCGACTGTGGTAGAGCTGTTTATTTGATGCATGTGACTCAATAAATCTTATCTTGGCAATAGCAAGCTGACTTTCTAGTTCAACCATGTGGCTTTATTTAACTCATAGAAAATGTCATTAGCTGCTTTTAGTTTGTCTAGAGATTTAAAGCACCGTTTTCAAAGACATTTGTGAATGTGCTCACTATGTAAGAACAAGCTATGATTGAATCTGGAAATAAAGCAACATAAATGAGAAAAATGAGAAAAGTCCTTAGATGCCATGTCTGTAATTTATATCAAAACATCTAGCGTTCAGTTCGATCTCAAACAGATTCGTTAAAAGAAGTTATTACTCCACCAGGTGTGTGACATCATTTACCAATGTGGCTGTATGACCAATTTTGCGACAATATGGTTTCGGGAAACAGTCGTCATTGATTTCTTCAATGATGCATCGTACTATGGTAGTGAAGCAGCGAGTTACGATGTTGTACAGGAAACACACCCTTGTTTAAGTAAGTTCAATGATGTTTCATTACTGTTGTAAAAAGGTTTAGTTCATTTATCTATACACCCGCTCTGGAGAAAACAATAATGTCATCGTCCAGCTCAGTTCAGTTCTCATAAAATGTTGTCCATGCAGTCAGATCAATAATATTGTTGAATATTAATAATAATCAGACATGATCTAATAAGTGTATGCTGAAATAATATGAATTTTATTATAAATCAATTAATAAAAAAATTATTGCTAATAGCACCGATGTAACTCCACATCAAACATGTTTACTCACTGTCATTTCATTAGAGAGATTAAACTGACGAATTTGTGATTGCTCCAAGCATCCCTGTTGCTTCGCTTAATTATTTATTATTTAGAAAATGGCTTTCATTCAAACTGATTTAGAGAGTGCTAATTGCAGAGACAGTCCCCCTGGAGCATGCTGGGGTTAAGTGGAGGAGCAAGATTATGATTTCTGTAACATCACTTTCTGAGCAAGGAAAAAAACTATATCTGAAACTATATTATGCTCTTAACCAGTAGGCAAGCTGACATTATTATCATGTTTGTTTTAATTCATTCAAGAAAAGAAATATTTGTTATTGCTGTGCAGTGATGAACCTCCAGCAGTGTAGTGTTTTAGACCTGTTGAGATCAACCAATTACAATCAATACTTAAGAAAATGAGAAGCTGTTCTCTACCCTGCTGTTACTTAATTCAGTAAAAATTAACTTATTGATTGTTTCCAAATTTTGCAGTTAAATGACTAGGGCTTTATTTAATCTTCGTGTGTGATTTGTGGAGGAGAAACCTTTCCACCCATTTAAAGATAAACAGCAAGTAGATTGTTCTTTCTTTCTTTCTCTTTCCTTTCCTTTCCTTTCCTTTCCTTTCCTTTCTTCCTTTCCTTTCCTTTCCTTTCCTTTCCTTTCTTTGTTATTATTGAATTGCTGTAGTGAATTGCGATGTATTTATTTATTTCTTTTTTGAATTCACAGAAAACTGCTTCCCCTTATCAGGTACGCATTATAAAATCCACACTTAGATGTTAGACACAAAAACAGGCCCAGATAATTGCTTCTAAGTGCTAAACTGAGCATATTAAGCCAAAATACTCTTAAAAAGCCTCATTAACAGTTAAAGTACATAAAAGTACATTAAAGGTTTAGACAGTTTTTTTGTAAATGCAGTAAGAAGCATTACAGGCTTCTGCTGCGTAATTGTATTAATGTAGCTTTTACTGAAGCCATTAGGCAGACTTTTTCTTTCCCACAGATGTGCTAATGTCAACCCGAGCATGTTTCAAATTGTCAGAATTTATATAAATGTCAAGGTTTTGTTTGTTACCTTGTCTCCTTGAATTTTAAGAAGATGCACTTCACATCATTTAAAACAAGCCTTTTTGAGCCAGTATAGTCGCATCAGTCTCCCCTCCGCAGATGTCCGCCATGCTCGGATTGCTGTCATAATAATGTTCTTTATTCCAGCTGATGATAATATCCGTTCCTATTGATGAATTCTTGGGACTAGTGATTGAGCGGAGCAGAGGACTAGATCCAGCTCATTGTTCACTTTACACAAAAAGACACCGGAGAGAGGGAACTCAGTCAGGCATAAAAGTAATTTGAGAGAGAAATGCAGCTTGTCAAATACTTCAGACAATTACCCAAGGAACAAGCACGGACATGCTCGATCTTCCAACCTCATTTCTTAAGCACTTTCACATTCTCTGGTGGCCTTTGCATGACTTTTACACACGTTTTTAAATCGGGGTTCTTCAGGGAGTCTTTTACATGGGTCATACGATCAGAGATGGACTAAAACAGTGTTGTCATGAGTTATAAACATAAAGTGTTTTTAAAGTGTTTAAAGACATAAAAAACTTTAAAGTGTCATATACAAAACAATTGTATGCTTTTGTACGAACCAGAGATCCCCCTTGTCTCTGATTTTTGATTGATTTCTGATATATGTGATTTTTGTGTCGGTTCTCTGAACCCCTTTTAACCGGTTGCCCAAAATGAAACATGATGCATGATGTTTACAAAGTCATGCAAGTCCAGAGTCATTCAATTTAATAATAGGCTACAGTCCGAAGGACGGTAGGAATTATTTTTAAATAAAGGTAGGAAATAGGCTACAGTCAAGATCTTGAAGAACCACCAAGTGTTTATTTAATTGTATTTAGAAAATGAGTGGCACGGACACTGTGTTCTCTTCACTCGGACAACGCTTCTATCCGTTGTGGAGAATCTCTATTCGTTCCGGTGGAATTACAAAACAAAATATACACAAAGTGTCCCTGCCTAATATACAACAACTGATAAACATAATCGGTTTTGATGAGAATAAAAAACCTGCAAAAGTTCTGCCACTAGACCATTGGAATACACTAGGAGAACTGTTGCCACTGGCAAGATCGACTCTGATGTTGTGTGTCCGTGCGCCGCGCATGCAGGTGGAAAAAAGGCGAGTAATTTACATCACATGATCGGCTTTTTGATCAACGCTTTTGGGGTTCGCCGATCAAGCTATTTTTAGCCGATATTAGGCCGATCATGATCAGCGGCCGATCAATCGGAGCATATAATCACATTCTACATATTAGCTTCAGCATATCAATTCTAAAGTCTGTAAACCTGTTAAGAAGCAAAAAACAAAAAAATGAAAATGCTTGCAGAACTTATGTTTTTTTTTCATATTTTTTTTTTTAATTGTGCTTTGAGACTGACCTTGAGAAGGCATCCATATGTATGAGGGCTCCCATGAGTGTCATACTGAACATTTTAAGTGTGAGAGATGGGACGGGGGGCTGCAGAGAGAGGTCAAATACACACGAGACACTCCAATCTGATCTCAAACAGGCCGATAGAGCGTCATCTGTAATGACATTGTGTGTTATTAACTCGATATGTGAATAACTTCACACTGGAAAGACAGATCTGAGAGAGTCTTTCAGGTTTTATAAAGAATATAAATGTCATCTTTCTTGAGGCGCTCTCCATCTCTGGAGAACGTTCATCGGGAGGCCAGGTAGCACCAGAGTCTTCTGATAGCTCGTCTGTTCTTTGCCCAAGCTACCCCTGTGAACTCTGTCCAACTCAATCTTCCAGTACTGTTTTTTTTTTTTTTTTCCGTGGAGAGCAGATCAGTAGCTGTGTGAAGCGCTGACGGCTTGGCTGGATGTTTGGTCAACCTCTCTGTGGCACTGCACACCTCAGCCTTGGTTAAAAGTGGATGTGGAAGGAAGAGAGGAGACATCAAAGTGAACTTGGAAATCTGAAACAGTCAAGACGGAATGGTTAAAGAAAGTTAAGTTAACCAAGGGTTATGAAGTCCACATGACACATACTCATAACTCAAGTCGTATGGAGTCTTATGCTATCTTTGTGTGATATACAGGAATTTAAGTCATAATTTAAGTCATAATTCACTGATTATCTAGCCATATGCTAGATGATACATTTACAATGAGTTGGATTCATGTGGGTATAAAACTAGCAATGGAACACATTGACAGAAACTGTCACTGTAATTTATATAACATTGTTCTCATAACACAATTGGCATGACAACAGTCAATAAAACAACACTGAGCAATTCGTTTCAAATGTGATTATGTAGCTGTCTATCGTTGGCCTGGACTCCAGCATTTGGTCTATAGCCATCCTCTTTAGACTAAAGTAAATTATAGGGATGCAGTGTATCAGTACCATATTTGTTATATTACAGCTTGTAATAAATTATAATATTTATACATATTTTGTATTATTATTATTATTATTGCAATTAGTTATATTAGTAATCATATCACTATTGGTCAATATTGGATATTTTTTAATTGTACATGTACCGGTATTTAAATATTTAATGTTTATAATCTTATAATGGCTTAAAGTTAATCTTTAAAAATGCTAATAATAATTTTTGCCAGATATTACAACCCTAAATCCAGAAAGGTTGAGACATTTTGCAAAAATGCAATAAATCAAGTGAACAATCTGTGATTTGTTAATTCTCTTTAATCTTCATTTAACTGACAAAAGTACATAGAAAAGATTTTCACCGTTTTCACTGACCAACTTAAGTGTATTTTGTAAATGTATAAAATGTTTGATTTTGATGGCTGCAACACACTCCAAAAAGTTGGGACAGAGGCAAAATAAAAGTGAAAAGACTATCCCAGTTAAACTCCTTTAAACGGTTCACAGTAAGTAGGTGAAATGGTAATAGGTGATGGTATCATGTTTGGCTGTAAAATGAGCTTCCCAGTCTTTGCAAGCAAAGATGGGTCATGACTCACCACTTTGGGCCAAATATCATGAGAGAATAGTCAAACAATTCAAAAATCACATTGCAACGAATTTAGGTCTTTCAACTTCTACAACATTGTGAAAATATTCAGGGAATTCAGAAAAATCTCAGGACATGGAGGACAAGACGTGAAACCTCTGTTGAATGTGCATGACCTTCGAGCCCTCAGATTGCTTGAGAAACTATCAGGCACGTTGTCACTTATCAGTATGCCACTGCATCAAGTACTGCCACTTGAATCTCTGTTATGCAAGGAGAAAGCTATACAATCCTCAGTGGAAATCTGTGCTGTGGTTGTGCTTGTGCACTGCACCAACGCGTGTCTATTGTGCGTTACGGGTTTTCATGTGTGGTTTCGGGTACTTACAGCGACGGATATATGAGCCGTGTGTCATCTGAAGGTTTTAGATCCGTTCACTGTTCTCCACCGGAGCTGCTTCAGTCAGCTCTGTGTTTTACGCGCGACTCAAATGCTCCGCTCTACACTCTGATATAAACTCTGCTGTCGTTTAATCAAGATTTGACGAATGAACTCGCGGCTCGACTGGACTCTTGTCGTGTCAAAACAAAGTGATATTGCCATCTTTGATATTACTCTGGTCACTGTAGCTATGGTTACTGGTAAGAGAATACGACCTTGACTCCTGATGCATATTCATACAGACAGTATTTGACACGCTACTGTAAGCTGCTGTTTGAAAGGGACATTTCTATACTCACACCTGTAAGCAAATGTGGTTATCAATCTTAAAGGGATAGTTCACCCAAAAATGAAAATTCTGTCAGTAATTACTCACCCTCATGTCGTTCCAACCCCGTAAGACTTTCGTTCATCTTCGGAACACAAATTAAGATGTTTTTGATTAAATCTGAGAGCTGGATCACTCCTTCATAGCTTCTAAAGCCAACAACCATATCACCCTGTAGCCCAAGACTGGTTCCCCACTGAAGCTAAGCAGGGCTGAGCCTGGTTAGTACCTGGATGGGAGACCTCCAGGTTGCTGCTGGAAGAGGTGTTAGTGAGGCCAGCAGGAGGCGCTCACCCTGTGGTCTGTGTGGGTCCTAACACCCCAGTATAGTGACAGGGACACTGTACTGTTAAAAAGCACCGTCCTTCGGATGAGACGTTAAACCGAGGTCCTGATTCTCTGTGGTTATAAAAAATCCCAGGATGTCCTTCGATAAAGAGTAGGGGTGTAACCCCGGCATCCTGGCCAAATTTGCCCATTGGCCTCTGTCCATCATGGCCTCCTAATCATCCCCATATACTGACTGGCTTCATCACTGTCTCCTCTCCACCAGTAAGCTGGTGTGTGGTGAGCGTTCTGGCGCAATATGGCTGCCGTCGCATCATCCAGGTGGATGCTGCACATCGGTGGTGGTTGAGGAGTTTCCCCCTCTTCCATGTAAAGTGCTTTGAGGTCCCAGAAAAAGCGCTATATAAATGTAACGAATTATTATTATTATTAAAGGATTGAAACTTGACAGCCCCGAAAAGTTATTAAAGAAATCGTTAAAAGAGTCCAACTGACTACAGCGGCTAGATCTTAAGTTTATCGAGCTACGAGAATACTTTTTGAACGCAAAAACAAACAAAAATAGTGACTTTATTTAAGTATTCTCTTTGGGCCTGGAGATTTCACATAGTGTTATTGCGCAACGCTTCTGGTTGAACCTCACACGCATCACACACATGACCAGCGTCGGCCAATAGTGAGCCTACGTGTGACGTTGAACCCACAAGTGATGCGCTGTTACACTACGTCAACAGCTTAGGAGAAAGACATGGAAGAGAAGAGATGGTTGAATAAAGTCGTTATTTTTGTGTTTTTTTGCACGCAAAAAGTTTGATTGAGTATAGTCACTTGGACTCTTTTTACGATTTCTTTAATAACTTTTCGGGGCTGTCAAGTTTCAATCCTTTAGGAGCCTAACGAGGAGTGATCCAGGTCTCAGATTTAATCACAAATATCTTAATTTGTGTTCAGAAGATGAACGACTTGAACGGTCTTACGGGGTTGGAACGACATGAGGGTGAGTAATTACTGACAGAATTTTAATTTTTGGGTGAACTATCCCTTTAAGAGCTGACAGTGTGAATATAGCCAAAATAGTGTTGTAGAATTTTAATATCAGCCATTTATTAATTATTGGCCATAACATGAAAATAGTAATCTGCTTATTGGTACCGGCCACCATTTTAATATTGGTGCATCCCTTGTATACAAGTCAACCTTTAAAAGCCTCTCGATCATTTATTCTCTGTAATCAATTTTCTGAGGCCATCTCTTTTAAAGTTGTGATTTGCCACTCCCTCCATCCCGCATCAAAGAAACATGTGCTGTCATCACTTTCTGCCTTTCATTAATCATGGGTTTGCGTTGCTCAGCGCTGCTGGATGACCCCGTGGCCCTGGCAGGCTCTTTGTGGCCCTACTGTAATATTTCTAATTAAGCTTGCTGCTTTGCATTTAACTCAGCTCAAGTGCAGCTCCTGGATAGCCAGATTTTTCATCCCTCACCTTGGAAAATTTACTAGAGGCCGTCACGTTCATGCTGCAATTGGGTTTTCGACGTGTCCTCTCTAGGGAGGAGCAGGAGAAAGACTAAAGACAGCCTTCTTTTAGAGGAATAACCACTGTGTCGAAGTCAGTGCAGTTATGAATTACCCCATTTATTGTCTTACAGTGTAGCGTGGAGGATTGTGTTTAAAAAAGCAGTAATTAGCACTTGAAGATCAGTTTTGCCCATTGAAGCATTTGCAGTTACCGGCATATAAACTGTCATTCTTATTTTTGTTTTTGTATTCACTTTTTTTTTTTTTGGAGAATATCTTTGTGTGAAATATGCAGATTTTTTTTGTTTAATTACACTGTGAAAGGATGTGTAGAATCAATGTAGGTTGAATAGAATTTAAGTATGATCTTGATCCAGTACACTGGGTTCATATGAACAATATGTGGGTTTAATACATATATCTGTGCGTGCGTGTCTGTTAGGTCAAGTTCAAGTTCAAATGTATTTGTACAGCACATTTAAAACCACAGTTGACCAAAGTGCTTAACAATGTCAGGATACACAAACAATTAAACAAACAAACAAAAAAACACAGTAGAGAATGTCACAGTGTCAAAACTCAATCAAAATGAAAGCTAAGGAATTCAGGTGGCTCTTAAGCAATGACTTGGATATTGGATTTGTGAGAAGAAAAACATTTTTATTAGGGAAAACATGTTTTTTTGTAGTTTTGACTCAATAAACTCCTAATTACTGCTTATTGATAGTAAGTAAGGAAGTTGTAGTGGTTATGTTTAGGTATTGTGTAGGATTAAGGGATCTAGAATATGCAGAATAAGGCATTAATATTTGCTTTATAAGTAATAAGCAATCAATATGCTAGTAATATGCATGCATGCTAATAAGAAACTAGTTAATTGTGAATATGTGTAATCTAGTGTTACCAAAGAAAATAGCTACACACTTAAATGTTCCTCATTATGTACTCATCTGCATTTTTTAAAATCTCAAAATCCCATTTCCTGACATCACACCTGTTGCTCCAAAATCAAGGGTAATTTTTAATTACTTGGATGACAAACGTTTTAAGGGAAATCTCGGTGATAGATACATGAGTTTATTGGAGTTGACAAGGTGCATTACACCAGTGGCATTAGAACTGGCTGGCTGTCAAAGAGCCCATTGGAAAATGATCAGGAAACATGTAAGTGAATACAGAGAAGCTCTGAGACAGGGCCAACCTGTATACAGGCCTCCCAAAGTTAATCACACTGGCACAGGGCAAACACATCAGTCTGCTTTATAAGATAGAGGAGTAACCCTGGAAAGGGTTTTGTCTGGGTAAATGGCAGCTTCAGTTTGTCTCCAGGACTTACTGCTCCTTTGAATTTGGCAATGGGACTCAGAAGGGGTTCCAACAGAGCTACATTACAGCCAATGACCAACTCCTTGCCTGATGGTAAACTAATAGTTGTTACATTAATTAGCCTGTTGTTTATTGCAATGAATTCAAATTAAATGAACTCTTTCCCCTCCAGAGTTTACTTAAGAAGTTGCCAGCCATACCAGCATTTTTGATAAAATTCACAAAACTTTCATGGCTTTCCAGTATTCTGTCTGCATTCATTCTTTTTTATCAGCACTTGAATGTGGGTGAGTTTCATAAAAAACATTAAAAAAAAGAAAAAGCTGAGAAAATTGTGTTTTTGTCAAAGACTTCAACACTCCCAAAGCTTGCACTGTCGTACCTCTTTGTGGGTTTAACATTTTTTCTTGGTAATGTAATGCAGTTTTGATTTATATTCTGAATGTTTGGTGATCACATAAACTTACTTGTAAGCAACTTCTATCCGCTCCTGGTTTATGCAGATCTTCTTTAGAGATTGTTTTAAGATCTGGAGATGGTTTACTATTTTAAAAGAACACGGATTGCCTGAAAAACTTGTCAATAGCAGGGAAGCGTTGTGGCATAAATGACAGAAAATCTCGAGTGCCAGATACATCCTGGCTCTCATTTTCTCATTCTTTTGTTTCTCACTCTGCACTGTAAAATGTGTTTTCGAAATAAATAACTTTCTACAAATAAAGATTATTGGAGTATGTTTTTTTTCAAGAAAATACTACTTCAAAATGTCATGTTTAATTCAATGTGTTGCATGCAATTTCTTATAAGTGTGTTTCAGTGTGTCTATCGTTTATGACTTTTATTTATCATAGTAATCACCCAGCACATTGGTGATTGATCACAGGGGATGACATAGGGCAGTTCTCATTTGCATGAGGATCTTCAGTGGGGATATGTGAAGCAGGCGAGATAATTATCTTAATTAAAGTCGATGTCATTGGGAAATGTGCACAAACAAGCAATAAAGCCTCTCTACCCCCTCTCCAAGACACCAAACAACTCTGTCACTGAGGGTATCCACAAAAAGCTCCACATAAACCACATCATAAGCCACGGAGACATCAGATATTCAGTTCAGTTCAGTAAAAATTGTAATGGAGAGTGATGCAGAATTGCATGCTGAATTGCAGGATGCTATATTGCAGATGCAGTATGATGCTTTTGTCAATATTTGTCAGTGTACTTTAATCTCTAGTAACAACTCGGCATCATAGCAAGTAGTTTTTAATTCCCACAAGGAACATTTAGGGCCCTATTTTAACGATCTGAAACGCAAGTGTCAAAGCGCAAAGCGCAAGTAACTTTGTGGGCGGATCCCATTTTCCCGGCGGGATAAATGCCTCTTGCGCCTGGCGCAAATCTAAAAGGGGTTGGTCTGAAGTAGCTTCATTATTCATAGGTGTGGTTTGGGCGTAACGTGAAATAAACCAATCAGAGCGTCATCCAACATACCCTTTAAGAGCAGGTGCGCATGTTGCATGGCGGATTGTTATTATTATGGCGCATTTACCAGGCACGCGCCAGGAGCGGTTCACAGCCGAGGAGATCGATGTTCTCGTCAGGGCCGTAAAAGAAAGAGAAGTGACATTGGGGATGGGACAAACCCAGCCAAATCAATAGAAAAAAATATGAGAAAGCTCAACTTAACTGGTAAGTTAAGAGTAAGGTTTTTAAAGGTGCAGTGTGTAGCTTTTTGGCGACATCTAGCGGTTCGTTTGCGAGTTTACACTAAGGGCTCAGCCCACTGCTCACCCCTCCCTTTCGAAGAAGCTACGGTGGCTAAAACGGGACAAACATCGTCGTAGTGAGCCAGAGTAAAACAAGCCACAGCTAACATGGAGTACCATAGTCCATTATAAACCACATCATGGATAAAGTTTACAAGGCCATAGTCAGGTGAGGATCAAGGGTCTTAATACATAATATAATAATATTGGTCTGAGCTGTCGACACGACAGATCTCGTCACAGTTGTTGTAAATAGTAGTAATCAGCTGATTGTCTCACGAACGTAACCAGCACATTCTCCCCACATAGCAAACCCATAATACAGCGAGGGAGAAGAACCATATGAAACTATGCAACTATAGATTTTTTCTAACAGGGTAGTAAAAGTTTAGCTGGCTAATATGAGCTGTTACTGTGGCTGAGCTGGTTAAAGCCTTGTTTATACTCGACGCGTCCGCATGAGCCCAAAGGTGCGTGCGGCAAAAATGATGTGATTGTAATAACAGCACGCGTGCCTCCGCATCCCAATAGACACCACTTATTACACACAATAGCCTTATTTCTCTGATTTTGGAAACTCGGTCGACTTAAAATGCTTCCAAGATCGACGGGTTGGTGATTCCTGTAACTGTTTTTCCGTCAATGACAAGAGTAGCCTACTAATCAGCTGTCTCACGAACGTAACCACCACTGACAAGGGAAAACACTCACTGTGTTTATGACTAGCTTCTTCTAGCTTTCTGCGGCTTCTCTGTCAAGGTAGTGACGAAACGCGCTCTGTAACGCTGTTTGTTCGCTGTCGGCTACGGTAGAAATATGACGTCATAATATGGCGGCCTTCATAGAAGGGGATTCCCGCGCTTATGTTGATATAAATGCCTAATTCTAAGGTAATAAAAACATTACGGTTTATTACGTAAGTTCTTTATACACAACTGAACACATAGTTATGGATGTCATATTGCATTTCTGTTAATAAATAGTCAAAAATGTTACACACTGCACCTTTAATGTACTTACATTATGGTAAAGGTGATTTTGCAGTCTTCAGATTTTTTTTCCTGGTTCAAGACGGACAAACTAATTTGTCAGATGTCCTTATATACATATGTGTCTTGACATGTGTCCACTATTGGGCAAACAGCTCTGATCCGTCATTACTACAATTTGCCTGAAAAAATTGGGTAAATGTGTAAGCTAGATTTATGCCTATTTTTTCCTGTATGCCTGTATGATTTGCAAAAATAAAAACTGCTGCATCTGTGTAGATTACATGATCAAAGTGTATGCACGTTGTGCACGCTATACATTATAGTCAAGCATGCGCCCTTAAACTAGCATAATGAACAACGCGCAACGCGCCACTGACTTTAGACTAGTTTTTTTCTGGTCAGTGGCGCAATTGTTTTAAAAGAGCAAAATAGCATGAGGGAAAGTTTGCGCCGGAACACGCCTCCTCTTTGCACTGAACCGCCCCGGGGAGCGCAAGTGTATTTCTTAGTTAACCTACGTGTGTCTGTGGAGGGAAAAGTCCGCTTTGCGCGGGTGCAAAATAGGAATGATACATGCGTCGGTGTACAAAGTCAATTGCGCTGGGTGCAAGATAGGGCCATTAGTGTCATATTTAAAAAGGTTTGGAAAATTCAATTTCTTCACCCAAGGAGATGACTAGACAAGGGACACCTGTGAATAATGAAACAATGAACCAATGACAACATGACACATCAGACAAGGGAACACATGGAAGGATCACATGATTTACAATGGATCACATGACAGACATGGAAACATGAAATTAACAAACCCAAAACAAAGACAAGACTAAACACGTGACACACATATATATATATATATCCTTGGATGAAGAAATTGAATATATATATATATATACATATATATATATATACACACACACACACACACACACACACACACACACACACACACACACACACACACACACACACACACACACACACACACACACACACACACAGTGTACAGGAGTACAATACATCTCTATATCACATGTTGCACTGTTTTTATAAATTAGCTGCATATTCGAAGTTAAAACATTTGTGCCTCAAAATATTTACAATTCGTGTCACAACAACAGTAGCGTTTTGAACATGTGGATTTCCTTTATTTATCCCCTGTCTAGAATGCAGAGTGACACAAACAGTGACAATTTACTGATACTGGTAGAATATCAGCACTCTTGAAGGCCTCTCAGGCAATCAAGCTACCATTTAAATGTTTGAGCCAGTAAATTCAAATAAATGCTGTTCTGTCATGACAACTCTCACAGTGTTTGGCAAGGTAATGGATATGACAATGTTGATATGTTTGGTCTTGGCAGAATAGATTTGCTTCGCTGCTGCTGTTATTGCTGTTGCAGAGCAAGTAGAACTTGCCACTGCCAATACATACACAGACATGCTTCTGCTGTACAGTATAGGGCCTAGCGTACAAGAATTACCCGTAGCAGATCTATACAGGTGGAGCTGGGGAAGGTGGAGGGTTTCTGAAAGTGTGCTGCACTGCTACAGCTAATGCTAGCCAAGTATTTGAAGGTTTAGAAGTAAGATCATTGGCTACTGATACAGCAGGAACCAATCAACTGTGCCCTATAGAGAATTATCTAATTGGAAGCAGATTGAGTTAACCTATCAGCCTGCACCATTTAGAGTTTCATTCCAGAACTTTGTATTTCTTTTAAGTCCTTCAATAAAAAAATAAAAAATAAAAAAATGAAGAACAATACGTTTCCATAAAAAAACATAAAGCAGCACAACCGTTTTCAACATTGATCATATGTTTTTGAGCACCATTTTAGCATTTTAAAATGATTTCAGGATCATGTGACACTGAAGACTGGAGTAATGATGCTGAAAACTCAGCTTTGCCATCACATGAATAAATTACATTTTAAAATATAATAAAATAGTTAAATTGTAATAATGCTTCACAATTTTTTTATCAAATAAATACAGCCTTGGTGAGCATACCTACTTATTTAAACTCTGTACCTCCCAGTGTGGCACCCGTTATGTGCAAAAAAAAAAGCAAAATAAAGGTGTCCATTTTACTGGTCCACCAAATTCCAAGTCCAATGTCATAGTATCCAAACTTTGACTAGGCTTTGATGGGTTGCTCTGAATTGAGATGAGAATGTTGCAAGAATGACGTTTTGGTGGTGCAAGAAGTCGCTACATCCATGTCTCCTTTATTATACTCCTGCATTGTGAGACATGATAGAAGGAACCCTCTTTGAACAAATCACAAAACAGAGAGGATGGGATTTCCATGTCCTAGTTCCTATACGCCCACTGTCACGTTTCTGTATGTTTAAGCTATGTTTTGTGATCTTGGTTTCCCCTGTCTTTGTGGTTTTTGGTTTAGCCCTGTTAAGTTTTCCCGCTCCTCGTTTGTGTTCAGTTTCATCACCTGTGTTCAGTTAATTATCCAATCATTCCAAGTGTATTTAATCCTGTGTTTTCTCCCTGTGTTTGTCGATCGTCGTCTACGTAAGGTTGTGTGTAAACCCATGAAGCCCTGGAGTTTTGTTCTTGTTTTGAGTTTGAAAGTTTTCATTTTGTTATTAAAACTCTTATATTAAGATTCCGTGTCCTCGTCTTCAGCTACCTGCACAAACCCTGACAGAACGATCGACCATAACAAAAAAAAAAAAAGGGAATGAATTACGAGCTCTGTGTACCACAAGATGGCCGATCTCTGGAAGACTATGCAGAGATATATCTCCATCTTTTCCGGGACTCTAATTGGGATGAGGAGTCCCTTACACATGAGTTTTGGAGTGGGATGGACGATACCCTCGCTCAGATACTGTTGTTGGGAGATCTCCACCTCCCTTTAGTAAAATTCATTGCCCGTACGCTGTGGGTGTGTGGTTCCTCACTCACCGTGGGAGACATCCAGCCCGATCTCCACGGCCAGCCAGAGCAAGAGCCCATCACCTGCACGCCAACGCCTGAGCCCATCACCTGCACGCTCCCACCAGAGCCCATCGTCTGCCCACCAGAGCCTGCACACCGCATCAGCCCTGCCGCCAGATCGGTCCCTGGACTTCCCCGGCTGATATCCGGTATGACTGATCCCCCACTGATATCGGTGCGACTGGCCAAAAAGAAGGCTGCCGAGGCTGGGGTTCAAATCAGCCACATCCAGCCAGAGCCTGAGCCCGTCGCCTGCCCGCCAGAGCCTGAGCCCAGCCCCAAGCTCCCTGAAATGCTGGTTCCGTCCAGTTCCGAGTCCCCTGATGTGCTGGCCCCGTCCAGTTCCGAGTCCCATGATGTGCTGGCCCCGTCCAGTTCCGAGTCCCATGATGTGCTGGCCCCGTCCAGTTCCGAGTCCCATGATGCGCCAGAGCCAGAGCCCGTTGACCCAGAGCCAGAGCCCGTTGACCCAGAGCCAGAACCCGTTGACCCAGAGCCAGAGCCCGTTGACCCAGAGCCAGAGCCCGTTGAGCCAGAGTCAGAGCCCGTTGACCCAGCACCCGTTGACCCAGCGCCCGTTGATGTCAAGTCAGTTCCGATCCTGAACCTGTCCTCCCCAAGAAAATTTTGGGGGGGCGCTATACGCCTTCGCCGTGGCCGGCCAAAGATCCACGGAGGCCGGCCAAAGATCCACGGAGGCCGGCCAAAGATCCACGGAGGCCCGAAAAGATAACACCGCCATGGCCACCCGAAGGGTCCTCACCGCCATGGCCACCCGAAGGGTCCTCACCGCCATGGCCACCCGAAGGGTCCTCACCGCCATGGCCACCTGAAGGGTCTTCACCACCACGGCCACCTGAAGGGTCTTCACCGCCGTGGCCACCTGAAGAGCCTTCACCGCCCTGGACGCCCGAGGGTCCCACAGCTCCGCCTTGGACGCCCGAGGGTCCCACAGCTCCGCCTTGGACGCCCGAGGGTCCCACAGCTCCGCCTTGGACGCCCGAGGGTCCCACAGCTCCGCCTTGGACGCCCGAGGGTCCCACAGCTCCGCCTTGGTCACGACCACAGCCTGCTCCGCCTTGGTCACGCCCACAGCCTGCTCCGCCTTGGTCACGCCCGCAGCCTGCTCCGCCATTGCCACGCCCGCAGCCTGCTCCGCCCTGGAGGCTTCCTGGACCTGCTCCATGCCCTCGTCAGCCTCCAGGGCGCCCACCCTCCCACCCCTTTGGATGTTATACGGCGCGAGGTCGCGCCTTCGGGAAGGGGGGAGGTAGTGTCACGTTTCTGTATGTTTAAGCTATGTTTTGTGATCTTGGTTTCCCCTGTCTTTGTGGTTTTTGGTTTAGCCCTGTTAAGTTTTCCCGCTCCTCGTTTGTGTTCAGTTTCATCACCTGTGTTCAGTTAATTATCCAATCATTCCAAGTGTATTTAAGCCTGTGTTTTCTCCCTGTGTTTGTCGATCGTCGTCTACGTAAGGTTGTGTGTAAACCCATGAAGCCCTGGAGTTTTGTTCTTGTTTTGAGTTTGAAAGTTTTCATTTTGTTATTAAAACTCTTATATTAAGATTCCGTGTCCTCGTCTTCAGCTACCTGCACAAACCCTGACACCCACTGCTTTCGAATTGCTTTTGATGGAGGTGTCTCCCTTTGCTGCCAGTTGACTCTTAGAAGAATACAAAAGGCTCCTAATTTGCGGAACTGACATTATTTAATTGCAGGGAGAGAAATATCTCTTCAATTAAATTTTTATCCCCTCTTCCAATTTCGTTTATGATTCAGACCCTTATTTATAACACCCTGCTAAAGTAATTCAATGAGCCAGAAATTAACCTGGTCAGACAGACTTTTCTCCATTAGCTTTTGCCCTGATTGTCTCAATAATTAAGAAGAATCAATGCCTATGAGCTGTTGATTTTAAAACCCAATGCCTCTGCGGTGTATTAAAAGGAGAATTACAAGTGATTAGGATCAGGTAATCACATTGCCAGTGCATCTTTTTCTTCCTTTGTGCTTGTGAGTAATTGAGTCAGGCTCATTAGAATGAACTAGTCATGTGATCTCGGACACAAGAGATACACGTTGCATTAGTGCGTAGCTTTTTCAGGTCGTGCTCTACAGCAGAGAGAACATGGCAGGGATGGAATCAATCATGCAACTTTAGCTGCTCTTGTGATGTTTAACTGTCTTGTGGGATTTGCCACACATGTTGAACAGAGAATAACACGTGTGATCATGTAACCCTTTAGCTTTACAAAGATGTATTCAATTTTCTCTCTAATTATTATGGAAACACTGTGTGCTGTGATGTCGACAAGTGGATAATTCAAATGAAACACATCTTACAGCAGTGGCAACAGTTGATGTTTTGATATAAATAAAAAAAAAAACATGATATGAATCAGTGAGACCCAGTATGTTTTAGATTCACCCACAAACTAAAAAAGGATCACCCATTAAAAAAAAAAAAAAAAATATATATATATATATATATATATATATATATATATATATATATATATATATATATATATAATTATATATTGATATATCTTCCATATTTATCTTAGAATATTTTTAGGTTAAATAAATCTTTGTGTTAGCATGTAGTCCATGAACCTTGAAGACTCCTTTAAATATCATAATGAGTCTTCAATTTGACATGGTACATTTCATTTAAGAATAATTTAAAGTCTCCCCAAAGACAAAATCTAAATTAATGCAGAATGGCACAACATGTTTAATGGATCTCGTCTCTTTCCTGTCCATTAATTCTGAGTAACATGACATTGGTTAGTGAAGTATTTCCAATGTTCCCTGCAGACTATTGCCAAGGTGCACCTCTCTATGAACTTGCAATGCTGAGACTCTAAGTGAGAGCAAAAGATTGATGATATAAGTGCAGCTTTATTTATTTTCATATATATGGTGTTTTTTAAAAATGAGGAGGCAAAGTCCTCACTTTTTTTCATAGATTTCAAATGTAAATTTATGTTGTTACACTTATTTCTCCTAAATGAACATAAAAAAAGAGAGACCCTATTTTGTATTTTACACTGACTACCCGGTATGTAATGTTCTATTTATTAACTATTTTGATAAAAATTTCATCAAGTTTGTGTTTTTTACACATTTTAACATTTCTTCCAAAATAATAACTAAAGGCAGTAACAATTTAAACAATATGTTTTATTTGTGAACTAATATTCAACTTATCTTTTTAATAGTCAACTTATTTTCAGCGTCATCAAGCTTACACACTGGTTACAGACATGAAGATCCATTTCCTTCTCGGAGGAAACCCCAAAATCCAGAACAAGAACATCAGGAGCCTCAACTGCACTGGCAACCTCTTGCTCTCACATAGACTCTCAACATTACAGAACTATATAGGCACATTCATTCACATTTAAACTAGTTATACATTTGTACAGTATGATGATAATAGCATCGGTCCAGCACCGATTTGTCAAACTCATAATTGATGGCCCTTGATTTCATTTTTTGACTCCCACATGAGCTGCTAATGCCTAATCTGATTGATCAGAGGGTCAGAGTGCGGGTCTTCATGGGGATCTTATTAGATTTCGGCTGGTCTGATGTAATACTGACTCCTCCCTGTCTGGAGTGTTGATTGTGTCTTGATGACCTGGAGAATGTGAATGGAGGACAGGAGAATGGAGGAGTCTTTCGGTGTGTGGGGAAAATAGGAGTACAAGCAATAGTCATTTACCTCCAGGTCCTAGGCGGTAAGAAAGTCTATGTGCAGCACACTTCAGTGATTTTCACTCTCTCTCTGGAGAATGGTGGAATCAGCAGGGAATACTGCTGGAATGCTATGGTAATGCATTTTCCATTACTTCTTTCATTCATATAGCTGACTGCAGTGATTTCATTAGAGCAGTGTTTCACAGTTTTGTTTTGTTTTTCCCTTTATGTAACCACAGTCCCAACATTATATAAAAAGTAAAATATTTACTGACACTTTTGGTCAGTTTAATGCATTCTTGCTGAATTGTATTTTTGTTTTTTTTTGTTTTTTGACCTAGTAAAACTTTAGATTAGGGGCAGTTCTCACTAACTAGCATGCATTTTACCAGGATATTGGCTGTTTATTAGTATTTGTAATGTAGCCTGGCTCCGCCCTCCTACGCACTTCCGCTCAATTTCATTTTCCTTCAGTACTACGTCTGGGACTGTGCTGTTGACTTTGGTTTCCAGAAATCCTTTTTTTGTAGGACCAATCAGCGAACAGAGGGAGTGGCTGAGAACGATGACGTTGATGTCGACTCGTGCGTTATTTTGAGTTGTAGTTCAAAATAAGAAAGATGCGAGTGAAGCCATTCGGTCCGTTGTGGCAACGCTGCCGAATATCAAGAAGTTAAAGCCGGAGTAAGAACAATCTTTGCTTAGTTTTGTGTTTATGGCCATCCTCCCACGGGGTTCGGGAAAAGACATACGTCATGACCAAACGTTAGCGATTGGTTATGGCAGATAGAGTGACTCTGGGCAGATCCAATAGTTTTAGACTTCAATAGAGTTCCCGCCTACAAGGAAGTAAACATTTGTCAATGGAGCGATGCCAGACTCTATGTACAAATGAAAGGTACGAGAGTCTGGTATAACCAGGCTACTTGTAATGCATATATTAATGCCCTATATTCTGCATGACCATATTCTACATCCCTAAATCTTACCCAATACCTAAACTTAACAACTACCTTACTAAGCAGTAATTAAGATTTTATTGAGTCGTAGTTTATTGTTGGTTAAAGGATTAGTTCACTTTAAAAAAAAGCTTTTGCTGATAATTTACTCACCCCCATGTCATCCAAGATGTCCATGTCTTTCTTTCCTCAGTCGAAAAGAAATGAAGGTTTTTGATGAAAACATTCCAGGATTTTTCTCCATATAATGGACTTCAATGCGACCCAAACGGTTCAAGGACCAAATGACAGTTTCAGTGCAGCTACAAAGGGCTTTAAACGATACCAGACGATGAATAAGGGTCTTATCTAGAGAATTTTCTTATCTATATATAGGTCTTATCTAGGTCATTTCAAAAATAAATAAAAAAGTTTAAGTTTTAAAAGCACAAATGCTCGACTTGCTCTGTTCTGTTCGCGTTTGTGACGTGACCTTTTCAACGTAATTGTGTATCACGTGACGTCACATGAATGCGCATCACAGAACAGAGCAAGGCCAGCATTTGTGCTTATAAAACTTAAACTTTTTTATTTATTTTTGAAATGACCGATCCTTTCACTTTCGCTTTTCCTAGTCATTCATCGTCTCGTATCATTTAAAGCCCTTTGAAGCTTCACTGAAATATTTGGACCTTGAACCATTTGGGTCCCATTGAAGTCCATTATATGGAGAAAAATCCTGGAATGTTTTCATCAAAAACATTAATTTCTTTTCAACTGAAGAAAGAAAGTCATGGACATCTTGGATGACATGGGGGTGAGTAAATTATCAACAAAAGTTGTTTTTTAAAGTGAACTAATCCTTTAAATGTGAGAATTAGACCCTGGACTAAAGTGTGACCAAACTTACAGTGTTTAATATTAATAATTATTAACATTATTATACTGAAGTCCAAAATTTTTTAAATTATGGTCCATATATTTTGAGAAGAATTTTAATCTATGGATAACCCTGAGTTTTTTCAAACTTTTTTTTTTTTTTTGCACCACCAGAAAATAAGTAGATTACATTTAAATGCATGCATTATATCAAAAGATTACAGATGGGACGGCAATATTGCAAAGGTTAGCAGAATGGCACAGAAATTGATGTAGTTCTGATGCCAAATATAAATATTGCCTTTCCAAACTAGTGATAATCAAATTATTGTCTTTATTCACCTACTGTCACCTCATCAATCTCTGTCTTGTTTTGGGATGCATCTGCATGCTCACAGGCCAAACTGCAGGGCAGTATTGAGACCACAGAGGACATCACGGGTTATATCCTGCCCTCTGTTTATGATCTGTACAGCTCCATGGGAATGACACCTTTGAATAAGCGAGTCTGACCTCTCAAGTCACCACCTGTTCCAGGCAAATGGCTGAGGTCAATCATGCTAAAAACCTGCATTGGTTTCTATTTCTCCTGCTGTGTTCTGCCATAACAATCCCATTCGGTCTATAACTCGCTCAATGCATACAGATTTCTTACTCTGATCTCTTGAGCGCATTTGTTACATTGCATCTGGATCCCCTTCCTTGACATATGAGCAGTTGACTAGTTTTAATTTTTCATGGCTCATTATGAAGTCTACTTTATGTGCAATAATTAGGTTTATTCATCAGAATCTATTGTTTGCTTTGCCAATGCAAATATCCAGTCACCCGCAACAAATGGAATCCAGACCACCTAAATGTTACATGATGTTTAAAACCATCACGCAAATTTATTTTATGCTTGTTCTCATTACAAATGCATGCAGTTTACTCCTGCACCCTTTTGGTTTCATAATAGTGTCTTTAGAAATTAGAAAAAATTTGATTGTGTTCTCTTGGCTTTCACTGGATGGCAGTGTTTTCACTTCTAGTGATTCTCAAGTGCACAGGTGAAGCACAGTTTCTGCCTTTGACATGAACAAAGCTGCTTTGCCCATATCAATGGACAGTGAAGATGTTCCAGATAAAATATGTGTTGCAGAATTTTCTGATTATCCTGACTCAGTTATATTCATGTTTAGGAAGCATTTATGAGAATTAATTAAGAGATTGTAGTAGGAAATAAAATGTAATTATTTAAACACGTCTTTAAAAATAGAGCCTGCTGTTTTTATATTATATATTTAATATTTTTTTAATTGTTTTAATAATCTTAATAATAAATTAAATTAAAAAATTACAAAATTCTATATAATCATAATTATATTTAATTTTTAACTAAATTATAAAGTGATTATAAAAATGTATTTCTTTATTTATAAACATTTTATATTGTAGTTTTAATATTTTATATTTTTATAAGTATTTTAATAGTCTTACTAATAATTTTAAATAAATAAGTAATTTTACAATTATTTAAAAAAATAAAAAATTGTATATAATCACATTTTAAATGAAACAATAAATACAAAAAAAATATTTGTTTATTTATTATAGCCTATTTAAAAGACTTTTTGAACATTTAAAAGGAATTGCTATATTTTCTTTTCTTTTTTTTTAGCTTCCTAACAGTCAAATAGATGCTCAGATTCTGCATTAAAGCGAAAGTGGAGGAACTAAATTCATGGTCATCATTTTTAATATCAAATCTTTAATCAAATTGCTATGCTGAAAATATAATTTGTCATTTAAAAAGTGTTTATGCATATAGAATGTACAAAATATCTGCATTTATCCTAGTGGTCTCAGACTTTTGGACCCCACTGTAACACGGCAAGAGACAAAGAGGTGCTGAGAACAAGCATGAATGAGCCAAAGTGATTTAAAAGTGTGGGTCTCTCCCTGTAAGCACTTTTTTTTTTTTTACGAGGTTGCTATTGGCATGACCTGAGCAGAGCAATGGGATAAACAGAGCGTGGAGTGAGCAGCTCCTGCCCTAATGCACAGAGTGTCAGAGCTCCTCTCCCTCTCACTGGCCAACCGCAGATAAGAGCAGAGAGCAGAGGCCACAGCGCACCTTTCACAAGCCATGGGAGCTTCTACTCGTATGTGATAAGATGAGCTTACTATAGAAAGCTGAGATTGGTGGGTGTAGAAAGTTTCTTCCAGGACGGGCAGGTGGGAATGCACTGCAGAGCTGCTTTAATTATTTACATGGGCTGTCAGAAGGGTTTGAATATGTGCTGCGGATTTGCTTGAGCTCTGGGGACATTAATAGGAAAGTGTTTAAATGGTGTTGAGACATCAGGGAACAGCTGGAAATCACAGTCAGGAGTTTGATCATGGCATTGTGTACACTGCCTGGAGGCATTTGAAGTCTAAAGGGAGGTCACACTTTGATAATCAAACTAAACTGTCACTGAGCATTGCTGCTTCTCCTGTGCATCAGTCGTGAGATCAGATGTGTTTGTGTGCTGTGTGTGTGTAACATGAAGCAGCTCCTCTGCTGTTTAAAACAGCCTTCATTAGTCCGAGTCAAATGTGTGAAGACTGGGGCAAATACTGTCCCACTGATCAGATGTTAACGGACATGTGCTTTACTACTGTACCAGATAATCACACACTCAAACAGTTCTTTGCTTTTCCTTTCTTCCGTCCTATTCACTTGAACACAGGAAACCTTCATTCTCTTCTACACCTTCATTAATTAATTCCTACTTTCATTTCTTGTTTTTATAACAAAAACGTTCCTTTCTGCTTATTTCCTTCCTTCCTTCCTTCCTTCCTTCCTTCCTTCCTTCCTTCCTTCCTTCCTTCCTTCCTTCCTTCCTTCCTTCCTTCCTTCCTTCCTTCCTTCCTTCCTTCCTTCCTTCCTTCCTTCCTTCCTTCCTTCCTTCCTTCCTTCCTTCCTTCCTTCCTTCCTTCCACTTGAAACCCGAATACTTCCTTCCTTCTCTTCCTTGATTCCTTTCCTTCTTTCCTTCAAGTTTGGTTACATACTTCTATTTCTCTTTTCCTTCCTTCCTTCCTTCCTTCCTTCCTTCCTTCCTTCCTTCCTTCCTTCCTTCCTTCCTTCCTTCCTTCCTTCCTTCCTTCCTTCCTTCCTTCCTTCCTTCCTTCCTTCCTTCCTTCCTTCCTTCCTTCCTCCTTGAAAACTGTATATTTCTTCTCCGTCTCCTCCTTGGTTCTTCCATCTTTTTATTATATATATATATATATATATATATATATATATATATATATATATATATATATATATATATATATATATATATATATATATATATATACCTTCCTTCCTTCCTTCCTTCCTTCCTTCTTGAAAACTGTATATTTCTTCTCCGTCTCCTCCTTGGTTCTTCCATCTTTTTATTTATATATATATATATATATATATATATATATATATATATATATATATATATATATATGAAGAGTTCAGATGCAAAAGCCTCTAAATGCCATCTGAAATTTTCTTCTAAAATGATCATTTTTATCAAGCTTGTATATTTAAATTCAGTAATTTCACTTAAATGACAATTAATGGGTAATTTTTCTTGCCATTTAAGTGAGATTATTGAACTTAAATATACGAGCTTGATAAAAATGATCATTTTAGAATAACATTTCAGATGGCATTTAGAGGCTTTTGCATCTGAACTCTTCATATATATATATATATATATATATATATATATATATATATATATATATATATATATATATATATATATATATATATATATATATATATATATATTATGAATTATATTGTTTACTTGAAAACAGTATACATTTCCTCCCCTCTCTTCCTTGATTCATTTCTTTCTTCCTTATTTTTAATTAATTTAATAACTGACTTTTATTTTATTTACTTAAACACTTCCTTCTTTTCTTTTCTTTTCTTTTCTTTACTTTCATTCTCTATTATTTTGCAAATTAAACCTTTTCTTTCTTTCTTTCTTTCTTTCTTTCTTTCTTTCTTTCTTTCTTTCTTTCTTTCTTTCTTTCTTTCTTTCTTGACAAAAGTTCAAAGGCTAAAACTAAACTAAGCTTGAACTGTTGCCTCACTGTTTGCTTGAGACTCAGTCAAGATTAGTTTCCCTAGCATCATGCCCATGAATGTCAGCTTTGGAGAGAATAGGTCAATAACCCTATCACCCTCAGGGGGATGGCTTGCCCAAAACAGAGTAAAATTTAAAGAGGGGGGATCTAAGTTGAGTGGGGGGAAAGGCGGGAGACAAATGTTTTTTTGGAGACACTTAAAGCAGTTTTCAAAAAGGATTAAATGCAACCTTTTGAAAAATGGGGCCAAAATTTTCCACTTGGCAGAAACTTGGGATGTAATCGTTTGTTCTGCTTAACGGGGTAGGAATTTGCCTTTTTTGGCCTTTTTTAAAAGTAATTACCCTTATTTTCAGCTTTAAAATTTAAATTTAAATTTGGGGTTTGTTTGGTTTGGGGTTTTTTTTCCCGGCAAAATTTCCCACCTATTGACGTACTAACCCTTGTTATCCTCACTTTTATTGTTTTTTTTCATAGTTTTTTCTCTTTGAGACTTCTAAAATTTGAAATTTTCTAAACCCCCACCAGTATTTCCCAAAAAAGCCCCTTAAATTTTCTGTGCCCCTGCCCCCTTGTTCTTGTTTTCAAACCGATGAAAGTGTTGAGTCATGGCCCATTCCTGAGTTCATGCTAAAAAACCCTGTTTTAACGTTCTTTGACGGGAGCAAAATGAGGGTTTAAAAACCCCAGTAAGGTTTAAAAAGCGTGAACCCGTAGGTACACAACATTTTTAAAAAGCACAAAAAAATTTAACAAATTTCCCCCATCAGGTTTTGCAATCTTTACCACACGGGATTCAAATTCACCTCAAGTCATCCCAGTGGGTTTATTTTATGACCTTAATAACAAAACTTTCAAAAATCAACCTTGGGTCTTTTTTAATGCAGTGTGTAAAAATGGAAAAAAATTGGGCTCAAAATTCCCCAACAAATTTATTCCCAGAAAAAAAATTACAACCAATAATAAAAATACGTAAAAATTTAAAAATTTTTCTCCTTAAAAAAAATCCGGTTTAAAATATGAAAGAGGGCCCAGTACATTTGTCAGCTCAAGGGGGAAGTTGATATCATTTGGATATACTCCTTATTGTACCCATTCTTGGGACTTTTTAATGGCAGAATACTTCTTTCCCTTTTGCCACCCGTTGTGTTTTTTGGCCCAAGGGGGAGGGTTTGGTTCTTATTTTTTGCATCTCCTTGAAAGTAAGTGCTACCCATTATTTCTGGGGCCCCAGCCCTGGATGTGGTAGGGTTTTTGAAAGGCATTGGTTCCTATCAGTTGATGCGGGTTTAATTGGGAAACTCAGTGGTGTGTTTAATGGGAAAATTAAAAAAACTTTAACCTCCTCGCCTTTGTTACCACTTTTCTCTGGCTTGCGAGCCCGAGCGTTTCCCGTTTTTTTTCCCCTCTCTTTTTCCGGGGGGGGTTTTTGTTTAGACGTGGAAATGAGGGTTTTTAAAAAATTTGGGGAAATAAACCGGGTTTTGGAGTTTTTTTGATGGGTTTAAAAGCGTGTGATTGGGATTTTTAATGTAAACCTCATTTTATAACAAACAGATTACTTTTTTAAAGGTTTTCATGTTTTTTTGGGGTTTCACCCGAGTGTTGTTTAAATTTACGGAAAAATAAACGTGTAGAGGGGTACAAATTTTGGGTGACCTTTGTTTGTTGGCCCCCATGAAGAAATTTTTTAAAGTGAAAGTTTGGTGAATTTGGTCTACTTTCATAGCTGGGGGGGAAGTTTTCCTCTTGAAAAAGTAGTTTAATTTGTTTATGGCTTTAAAAAAAGGTCCTTTTGGGGCGCCCTGCTTTGGTAAAACCTTTAATGTGAAAGGTTTGCTTTAAACAGGGCTTCTCTGCATCACTGCAGCGGTCAGTTTTCCCGGGGAATTTTTCCAGCTCACTCTTGCAATCTTAAATGCTTTAAAAAACCCTCTAGCTCAAGGGGTCATCATAAATCAAGATTTACTCGCCTCTGATACCAAAAGGGTTTTTATACATAGGTTACACTTTATTTTAAAGTCCACTTTAGAATTCTACTTTTGTAAAATTTGAAAAAACATGTCAACTAACTCTCATTAGTGAGGTTAATAGACTGTTAGGTTAGGGGTTTGGAGAATAGTTGACATCTACTTTAAAAATTATTGTTTGAAAGTCTGTTGGGGGAGCATCAAAAAACAGTGGTTTGCAGTTATTTAAACTGACTGTCTTTTTTTTTAAGGGCTAGTAGTTGCATTAGTTGCAAGTTAATTTAAAGTTTTTGAATGTCCGTGCACTCCTCTTTAAAAAAGTGAAAAAAAGTTTCAAATTTTCCTTTTTTTTAAAAAGTCAAGTATTTGCTCATACTATTCGGGTTTTTGATTACCTTGTTTTTTGTAAAATTTGGCCAAATTAAAGTTTAACAAAAATTTTCTGTCCCTCTAATTAAAATCTTATTTTAGTAGCAAGCACTTTTCAATCATTTTTTATGTTTAAAATGCATGTGTTGGTTTTAATTATTTTAAGGGGAAAGGATAATTGGGGTTGCTAAAATTTACAATTTAAAAAAAATTGTAGTTTAAAAAATTTTATGTGTAGCTTGTATTATGTTGAAAAAAAGCTTCAAATTTTAAAAAAAAACCCCAAAAATTTTTTACTTTTCTTACCTTTTGGGAATTTAAGGTGGGCCCTGGGTAATAATTGAGGTAAAAAAAATTCCCAAAAAAAGAGCTTCCCCACATCAAAAGGGAAAGGGGAAGGAAAAAAAGGGCGATGATGTCATTAAAAAAAATTTAAAAAATTATAGTGTTTTCAAAAGGATTTCAACCTAAATTAGCTTTTTCATTTCTAAACCCCCCCCCGACAGGTGTTGTTAATACCCCGTTTCGGCCATGGGAGGCGGTATGCGGGCAACATAAAATTTAACCCCCCAGCCAAACTCAACCCCCAAATAAATCGCAATGCTTGTATCTCTTTTAAAACTCTAAAATCTCCCCCAAAGCTCACGCGGGAAAATGCGGTCCTTACTATCGTGTCAAATTTATTTTATTTTTTTGCGCGGGGGAGAGAGTAGGACCGCTTGTGGGTTTTTTTTGGACCCTGAAAATGGGTGCGCCCCTGCGCGCGGCCGGGGGAAGCCTCTTTTGTTCTCTCTCTGTCGTAAAGCGGCCCCTGTCAAACGCAGCGGGGAGCGTCATTCAGCTACATCCCTCAACCCATCAAAAAAGGCCCTTTGGGGGGGACAAAAACGGGAAATATTTGACGGGTTTTTGAAGTTTTAAAAACCTGAAACAAAAAAAAAAAACTTGAGTAGGCCAAACCCTTTTGGGGGTATACTGCCCCCCTCTGGGGATGGAATATTTGGGGTATGAAATTGATTTTTTTACATTAAGGCACCCTTTTAAAGCAAAAATTTGGGTTTAAAAAAAAGGATTTTGGGCCCCCTTTTTGCCCGTTTTCCCGTCTCTATAAAGCCTTCTTCCGGGAAAAATGAAAAGTTGCCCCGATTGGGCGCTTGACTTTTTTAACTTTTTCAGACCTTTTTCATGCTCAAACGCCCGCAACTTTTACACTTTTAAAAAAGTTTTAAAAAGTAAAAAAACACAATAGTCCTCTTTTAAGATTGTTTTTTTGAGTCTGGGCCCCCAAAGCAGCTGTTTTTAAAAAAATTTCCCGTGGGGTCGCTGGGGAAAACAAAGCTCTTAAAAATTGGGGTGGGGAAAAATTTTTTTGGGAAAAATTTTTTTAAAATCTTCAACAGAAATCCCTTTTCCTCAATCTTTTTGGAAAAAAAAATTGGTGGAGACCCTTTCTGGCTTTTTTGCTGGAAAATTCTGTAGCAAGAAAAGTAGACTAAATTTTTCTTTTTAGTTGCTTTTCTAGTTTTTTCCCCCGAAATTTTTTCCCTTCAGATTTGTTTTTAACCACATTTGGGGGGACTAGAACAGTCTAAAAATGTGACCTCCCCCGTTTCCCCATTAGGGGTTTATTTTAAAACTTTATTCTTTAAAATAAGTGAAGCTGTTTTTTTTATATCCGGTTTTGGTGCCATGCTGAAGGGGTCCCGCCGGTTTTTTCCTTGTCCAACTTTTTTAGTGTGTGTGTTTGTGTGTGTGTGTGGTGTGTGTTTGTTTGTTTTTTTGTTTTTTTGTTTGTTTGTTTGTGTGTTTTCCCCTTAAAAAAAGGCAGAACATTTCCCCTTAAAAAACAGATACTGTCAATTTGGGAGTTTCAGCATTGGACTAAAACTTTGTGTCGCTCTAAACGGCGGGAGGGGAATAATAACTCGAGGGTTTGTGACAGCCATTTTTCGAAGGCACCCCAAAAGGCCTCAATTCAAAGCGCATCAGGAGAGCAGGAGGAGGAGGGATATGAGGGGAGATAAAAAAGCTTTATTACCACCCCAAAGCCTTCCGGCTAAGAGAATTGAGGAGGCAGGCTGAAGAATAGTTATGTCAGGTGGTACACTGGGTCTCAAATGGGGAGGCACTTTTGGGGTTCTCCTTTGTTTGTGGGAATAAATGTCAGGGAAAAGTGGGGTAGGGGGTTTGCTGTCCTTGGTGATATTAGGTTTGGGTTCTTTATGTAGGAAATTCCTTTGGCAATCTTGGCAAAATGGGGATGATGGTTAATGATTTTTTAATGGCGGTGCTTTTCCCGGTGGGAGTTCTAATACACGCTTTGTTTTGCCTCGCCAAGAATCAAGTTAATAGAAGGAACAGCCTTATTTTTACGGGAAAAATCAAAGGAGCATAGCAGTCTGGGCTTGTCGTCTCTCTCGTTATGGGTTGTTTTTTTTTTTGTCTGTCTTTTTGCCTCTTCACTCTGAGCTGTGAATGGGGTTTTATCAGTTGGTTTTTGATTTTAGTTGCTAAAGGGGAGAGTGGGTCCGCTTGTGTGGTGAGGGCCTCGAGATCCCCCTACGGTGAGGGGAGGAGGAATAAAAATCGTTTACAAACGGGGTCTTTCTAGGGATCTGTTTTTGTTTTGGGTGTCATAACCAGGGGATGATCTCTCCATCAGCGCCCTGAATAGGTAGGGCCATTCCCGTCGGGCTATTGTTAAAAATAAATAATTGGAGAAGGTGACAATGAAAAAACTGCAGGGACCGGGGACCTTCTTTTTTTGGTTTTTAAGGGGATTTGCTGGGTTATTTGACTTCAAAACTGAGGGGGGAAAAATAACTCTAGGGGATTTTAATCTTCAAGCCTTGGGCAATGTCAAGATGCCCAACTGATGAGTACCAAAAGTGCCATCTCAGGCTGATGATATCAGATACTTTGGATTGGATTTATTTATTTTATTACTTTGTTGTATTTTATCCCATCCTCCATCCTCCATATCCATCCCCCATCCTTCCATCCAAAAATCAACCATCTTGTTGTTGGTCTTACCGGTTTTCACCCGGGTTTTCATGTTTTTTGATTTTTTTAGAAAAATTCCGTGGAAAAACCCGTGGCCAGTAAACCCCCAAAGTTTACCATCTACAAACTAGTAAACCACTAAAAATTTGTTTTTGCAGGGTGATCTGCCTTTTTCATTTTATTTGCCACCTCCTGACATAAATCGTAACTACAGTGGTGCTCAGAATGATCCTTTGGGAAAATATGATCAAAAATGGCTGAAAAAAAAGAAATCTGCATTGTTTTCCTTTTGATTTTTTTTTTGCAAAAAATCCAACTTTCATTGAAGAAAAATTTAATTGAAAGTGAATTAAATTGAAAGATTAAATAAATTTTAATAATTATGAAAAAATGTTTTTCTCCAAACACGTGGTCATAATATTGGGTCCCTGTTATTTTTAAAACCTCATTTTGCCAAGAAACCTTGGGTTTTTTTCTAAAGCCTGATGAGTTTGGGGAACAACTGACAAGAGATCAGAGCCCTTTTCATACAAAATTCTCCGATCCTTAAGTTCCCAAAAAGTTCATGTTGGTGCTTCCCCTCTTCGTTCAGCCCATCATCAGGTGGGGAACTTGACGGTCATGGCAAAAGCTTTTTTTGTTTTCAGTTACCCATATTTGTTTTGTTTGATGTTTTTTTTGGACCCTTGCCCTGAGGGAAAGATCCAACCCGGCCAATTATAAGATTTCTGCGAGGTGGTCAGGATTTTTTTTTTTTATCTGTTGGTTTTTTGTAGATTCATAATCCCATTTTTTGAACAAGATGTCCAGGACCCCCAGCAAAAAAATACCCCCAAAAAAATTAAAAGATCCAGCAATTTTTTAAACCCATGGCAGGGGGGATTTTTTATCCTTGTTTCCCCTAAAAAATCTGGTGGGTTTGTGCCAAAAAGCCCTTTTTTGTGTTTTATCGGACCATAGAATACATCCCTTTTGAATTTCCCCGTGTGTTGAAAACTGAATATTGGATTTTGTTTTTGGAGGAGCGAAAAGGATTTTTTTTGAAACCCTCCAAAAAAAAATGGGGTGTTTAGGGTTGTTTGATTAATTTTTTTTTTTTAGGTTTTTCTGCCCCCAGACTAATTTAATCCTGAATCGTATCTGTTTCCTTGGAGAGTTTTTGGGCCCACTCAAACTTTCCTCCTTCCCATGCATTAAGAAAATTGACACAGTTTCTTCTGGTAGTTCGAACATTTTTTAATTGATTGGAATTTTTAAATTATTGCCTGTTGGTCAAAAGGGGAATTTTTAAATTTTTTAGCTTTGTCTTACTTCACTTTCTATTTTATAATGCTAACAATCTTTTGGACACCAGAACTAATTCTTTGGTTTTACTCATTGGATGGATTTAAAGGGGAATTTGGGCCTTTGTTTTTCCCTTTTTTTTAAAACTCCTTGAAAAAAAAAAGTCTAGTCCTGAAAAAAGAAGTGCAGTTTAAGTTTTTTTCCACTCTTCTGGATCTTTTTGGGGAAGAAAAGGTAATTACAGGTTGCTCTGAAAGGAGAACACTTGACTGACTCCTTTAGCTTTGGGGGGGGGTGTGTCGGTTGGGGCGGTTCGTATTAAATTATTAGTCTTGTTAGGGCCCCACTCTTCAGAGAGTCATTCCTCTTCGTGTTTTAGGCAGCTATTGCATTATCTAAAATAAATTTTCATGATGCAGGGCTGTCTGAGAGGGGGTAAAAATGTTTGTATGTGTATGGACATCCTAACTATGCACGTTGTACTGATTCGTAAGGGACTTTGTCTTAGAGTGTAGAATGCGCAATGCAGGTATGGTGTGTGATGTTGGGGGAGGGTTTTTGACTCAGTGAAATTTGCGGTTTCCCGAAGTAAGCTTTGGGGAACCCCCCTTTTCCCTTTTTAAATTAAAGAGAAAACATCTGATCGGGGTTTTGACCCCGAAAGGGAGGTGGAGTGGGGGGGCAGAGAAGACGGAGTGATACAAAGGGGAAAAAAGTCAAACAGAGAATATACGGAAAAAGGATTTTTTCAGTTATATGATCACTTCATGAAACTATCAAAGGTCTAGAGTTGGGTCTCTTCACTTTTTTTGGGGCCCCACAAGTTTTTTACTTGCCGTGACAGAAAGGTCACCAAACATTTCTGTGGGTTTATGCGTGTATAAATAATCCCTATTAGTTCAGTTTTGATGTTTTTGATACAGAGTTTAAGTTTAAGCTTATTGAAATTTTTAATTTAATTTAAAGTTGAATAATTAAACTGTAACACTTTACAATAAGGTTTCTTTAGAAAATTGTAGAATGCACAATACTTTACGAATTTTTTTATTCGTGGATTTAAAATTGAAATCTCAACTTTACCAATAATTATTTAAAAAAATTAAATCCAAAAGTTGTACCTGTTAATTAGTTAAAGCCCCCGTGCTAACATGAACTTATTATTAAACACCCAAAAAAGGTTAATAAATGCTGTGGGAAATTTTTTGTATCTTTTTTAGATTATGTTTGCATTAACTAATGTTAAAAAAATGCCTTTTGTAAAGTGTTACAAATAAACTATCTAATTATAAAATAAAATTTTTTTATTTTTTAAATATATATATATATTTTTTTAAAATTTAAATTAAATATATTTTTTTATATAAATGTATATTGTACATCAATTAATTGTTATAATTTTTAAATAATGCAATTATTACAGAATATTATTTAAATTTCAGAAATTACCCCCATTGCTATCTGATATATTGGCAATGTTTCCTTTTAGTACTGATTTTATGGTGATTCACTAAAAAAGGTTTTATTCACTCAAATGTGTGGTTTGAGCAAAGTTTCCTGGGGTACTTGCCGTACTTTAGGCGAAAGGGAATGTAATGATTGCTTCTCCAAATTTTTTATTCCCCCTTGGTGCTTATCGTATAAGCATGTTTATGAAAACTTGTTTTAATCACGAGCTGTGTCATCAAATTTGATAAAGCCAGGATAGTAATTATTCTAAGGGTGTATTGCACTCAGAAGGTGCCCCGTATGTTTCTCGGGGCCAAAACAAAAGGTTTAAAAAATTGCCACCCTATGGGATGTTTGCATGATTGTGTGGTCTTTTTTTTCTACGATGCACTACTAAATTGATACAAAAGTCCCCAGGAGTACCGGTGACGTTTTCAGTGTGTTTGGGTGTAATTCAGAACCAGTGCTTTAGCAGGTTTTACCAAACTGTTTTTTTGATCGCAATTGACCCCCCCCTCTCTTTTTGTCAATTTTTTTTTTTTTCCTTTCAAGTCTCTTACTCTTGTGGTATTGTATTTGGTTTAAATAGGTGGCTTGGGTGAGTACTTTCAATGCCCTCCATGTTTTAAAACCAAACTTCAAATGATAGACCCAAAATGACAACACACCCGTGGGGAAAGGCACATCAGACGTATTAATGTTTCTCTAAACCGCCTTATTCTGTGGTAAAGGGCAGGTGACAGCATCGCCTGCAGGACAGATGCCCTAAGGGGGATTGATTTTTCCGGGGAGGGGTCAAAATCCTTGAAAAGAGGAAATGATTTTGTAAAAAAAAAGAAAAAATCAATAAATAAAATTTATTAAAGATAAACTGAGAAGGTAGTTCATTCCCTGTGAATTTTTTAGGCAGAAGGGTTCACCCCAAAAACAAAAAGGAGAAAATTTCACTGTCTTTTTTTCCATACAGAATGTTCATGTTGCTTGCTTGTTAAGCTCCAAAAAGCACCTAAAAAGTACCTAAAAAATCAATAAAGTCAATAACCCATTCGCTGGTTCAAGTTGGGGGCCATTTTTTCTAAAACCCCGGAACTTCGTATCAATTCAAAGGGTGGCACTGGTAATTTTAAAGTATTTCGTTTTTTTTTTTTAAAAACATTTTTGTTTGTGTAATACTGCTTTTAAAAGAATTTGAAAGGGGTTAATTTTTTGCAAAGGGGTGAGCGTGAAGGGAGGAGACAAGTTTTAGGCCCCGCCAAAATTGTGGCTCTTGGATAAAAAGTAATTCTTCCAAAAATCCCTCCCCAATGTCTGTTTTTCATTTTACCCAGGTAACGGGTTATTGGGGATATTTAATTTGAATTTTACAACTATTTTTTAAATGTTCTGGTTATTCTTGAAGGTTTGAAAAATTTTTGTATTGTAAAAACCTAATGTTATTTTAAATAAAGGGACCCCTTGATTTGAAAAAAACTTATATGCTCATTTATAAAGGGGGATTGTGCTTTTTGTACTGTTTATTTTTTTCAAGATTAAAAGGGCCTGGGGGAAGTGTGTGTTTTTAAACTGTTGACGTTAAATTAAAATACGGTTTTTTAAAAGACGGGGGAATAAGGACGGATTATTATTTAAGGTATTGGGTTTTTTTATATGGGTCAACAAATAGTTTTTTCTTGTTGACCAAATAACATTAGGTACTGTATCTCTTTTGGAGGCGTCTATGGAGGACGTTGTTAGTCAAAAATTTGGCCCCGGGTTACTACTTCGGTGTTTGGGAAAAGGTTATAATCCAATTCGAAATGAAAAATTTTAAATAGCTTTTTGTATGAAAGACCAACATTTTTCATAAGGAACCAGATGTTCAGATTTTTTGTTATGATGATTCCCAAATGTGTTTGTTGTTTACTTAGTTTTTTTCTTTGATTTTAATTCTAAAAAACATTTCCTTTGTTGAGATTGTAATTATTTAAATTTGGGAATTGTCTGAGACTCCAAAATTTCCACCTGGTGGCTGGCCACCTGTTGTTTTTCAGTTCTAAGGGTTTATATTGCATAAAAAAACAGCTAAAATATTTTAAATACATTTGTCATCTTGAGACACTTTTTAGCTGTTCATTCGTTTCCAATGTTTGTTTTATCATTGTTTTATCCCCTGTACCTGTTTAAGTGTGGGTTTTTTTGTTTTTGCTGGTTTGTCAATTTTTTTGATTTTTTACTTTATCCCACAAATTTTGGTTTTTTGTTTTGGAAATTTTTTTTTGTTTTCAACTTTTTTTTGTTGGTCTTTTGACTTTTTTTAGCGAACTGTATTGACTGATAAAAAAAACCTTATTCCAAATTTTTTTGCAGCTTAATGGATGCCTTACAAAAAGTTTCCATTCAATTGCCATGATGGTGGTAAATTATAAATTTTTTTAAAATTAGCCTGGGTTTAATAAAAAGCTACCCAAAGCCTTTGAAGACTTGGACTTTTTTGAAAAGTCAAATGGATCTTTGATGGCTTATTTTTTTTTTTCAAGGATTTGAAGGCTTTGGCACAAAAACTTCATTGTAAGAATAGAGTTTTGGTTTAAAATTTTTTTTTTTCGTTCAAAAAATGCAAGCGGGGGAAAAACTAATTATGTTTCAGGTGGGTTTAATTTATGTTCCCCAATTTCTTAAAGTTTAAATAAGTTTTGACTTTATTATGGTCAAAAAGTGGTTTGATTCAATGGTAAAGGGAAAAAATTTAAAGACGCTGGTGTTGGAACATCCATATAAATCCGTTCTTTAAAAATTTTAGAACCCCCCAATCCATTTGGCCCAAAACCCTTTCTCAGGGGAAATTTATGAACAAGTTTGTTAAATTTAAAAAGATCCAAAGTTAACAAGCTTTTAAAAAAAAATGAAAAATATAAACGTTTTGAAAGGAAAGCAGAAGGCCTTTTTCGTTGTAAGCCACTTTTTAAATTAAAATTTTTAAAGTTTTTGTTGGTTTTAGAGGGGACTTTTCTTTTTTTTGTTTTTTATTTTTTTAGTCTTTTAACTTTTCATGTTGATTAATTGAAACAGCCCTTTTTTCAAAATGAATAAAACCATTATATTTGGTTTTTTATTGTAAAAATGGACCTCCAAAAATTCCTTAATTCAGGGGTTCTGGGGAAATTTCCTGCCCTCCTTTCTATTCCGGATTTTTTCTTCAGCCCCGGCAAAACGCTGACTCATTATATTCTTATTCGGGATTAGTAAAACACATAGTTCAGGAAATTTTTTTTTTGGACATTAATGTAATTTGGTGAAAAGGTTTACTTTAATCTATTGACCCTCTTTTAAACCCCCAAATGGTTTGAATTTTAAACAATGGTTTTTAGATTTTATGTTGCTAAAAAAAAAAAAAAAAGTAAAACAAAACAATTTAGTGGAATACGTTAAAAAGCTTTTGCCCCCCCCTTCAAGGCTGCTCTTTAAACTTTTTTTTGGCGGATCCCCAAAAGGGTATAGTGAAATTTTGTGGAATATTTTTTATTTGCAGGCAAAAAGGTCTTCATTTTATTTTCTTTCTTTAACCCCCCAATTTAGTCAAAAAACTTAAATTTAATAAGTGGGGCACCCATTTTTACCCTTTATCTTTTTTTTATGGTAAAACGTTTGAGTAATAAAATATAATCAGGTGACAAAAAAAAAAAAAAAACATAAGCTTTGAGGTTTTTCGGAAAACCACAAAAACCCTTTTTTAAAATTTTATTTTTCTTTTACACTTTTAAAGATCTTTTGGTTTTAAATTAAACGTTTTCAACTGAGAGTCTCTCTGTATGGTGTGTGCATTTCAGCATGAATAGGGTGACCAGATTTGGACAGGCTTCCCCGCCACAACATTATCTGAGAAATTGTAATACATGAGAACGATAAAATATATCATATAGTTATTTTATTTTTGTTATATTTATATTTAAAAAGAACAAAGAAGAAAATTGCAAACAATGGGACAAATACGATAACTATAAATTTCCAGGTATACAGTAGGCTTATTTATAGGGGTGGTAAAGTATGATTTCACTTTTCTAACTTTAGTTAGGCGTGAAATGTTGCTGTTTGAGCAAAAAACAACATTTGCAAAGTTACAATGCTCAAAGTTCAAAGCAAATGAAGATATTTTCTTTTAAAGAAAGAACTACAACAAACGGCTGGTAGGGACACAACATTCCTCCCTGGTTAGTGACATCACCAACCCTAAAATGTACATAAACCCCGCCCCCAGGAACACGCAGTCCATGTTGACTAGAGGAAAAGTTGTTGTATAAGAGTACATTTGTGAGTCAGCTCAAACTTTAGCATATGTCTTTTCACATGCAATAGAAAGTCACTCTGTGTGTATCTCACAACAGTTCCTATACGAGCGATTTATAGATTACCATGACAGAATATGCTAATTGAAGATAGTTTAACTCCACATCAGCAACATAAATTCATCAACTAACCATTCAGAGACGTCCTGTTGCATTCTACATGTTGTCACTTCTTCTTGAGTCTCTCCATCTTTGTCTGACTCCGTTTTAACATTAAAGGCGGAACAAATTCTGTTATTTTAGTGTGTCTGCGTGAGGTGATCGCAGCTGCTAACACACAGGAGCTCTTGAATCCCCGCCCTCTGCAGCAGTTAATTTGCATTTAAAGGGCCAGTCACAAAACGGTGTGTTTTTGCAAACCCTCAAAAAGTGACAACTTTAACAAAATATCTGTGGGGTAATTTGTGCTAAAAATTCACACACACACTCTGGGGACATCAGAGATTTATTTGACATCTTGTGAAAATGCCATTTTACCACCCCTTTAACATGCACCTCCCCTTTTACTAGTAACGCGTTACTGCAACGCAGTTACTTTTGACAGTAACTAATACTGTAACGCATTACTTTTAAAAATAAATTAACTCCATTACCGTTACCATATGGTGCGTTGTCCGTTACTTTTTTAAATTAATTTGCTAGTTGCTGGAGCGGCTGCGAAGTGTGCGCTGTCATTACACAGTACGAGAGCACTGAAGAGACTACTAGTATTATTTACAGAGCGAGAGGACACACAAACTATCACTTGCTGAGTTGTTTCCGTTTACACGTGAGGGAGCGCGAGCACGGAGATTACAAGCTGCACGGAGAGTGCTGACACTTCAGATGCCCATTTAAAACACAGACAGCGAAACGGTATGAATACAGAACACTAAAGTACACATTGCCATATAATTATAAAGTAATTTTTAAAATAAAAACAAGATGCTGCATCAGCAGAGAAAGAACGGAAGCTTGCCGTCGAGTCTGAGAGGAATATCATTAGTAACTGCTAACTTACCTCAAGCGATTAAAGCAATGTGACAAAAACACACCCAGACCTGACCCAAATATTGTATGTCGCAATTGTTACCATCTAGTTTATATCCAGCTGGTCACTTTTATGCATTCATTAGCCGCCGAAGTTGTATTTTTAAAGCTAGTGACGTGATTGCTTTCTCAACATTGATATGTTCATGGAGCTGACATCAAGTGTTCTAATCATCAAGTGTTCTAAAATTTAAGCAAAAAAAGTGAAAGACTGGACATGTAATATAGGTCTACATTTATATAATTTTAATGCTCTGGCCTTTGCAGATATTTAAATATATGGCCATCTTCTTTAAGCTTGAATCATACAAACTGGTAATACTTTACAATAAGACTACAATTTTAGCATTAAATATGGTTAATAAATACTGTAGAAGTATCATTCATTGTTAGTTTTTATTTCAAAATTTTAAACATTTTAAATTGAGATTAAATTGTATTGTACCTGTTATTAACCTATTTAATGTACTTTGTATAACAAGAATGATCAAATTGTATTGCTCAAATATTCATACATGCAGTAAAAACATATTATATACTGTCAGCTGCATGAACATATCAATGTTGAGAAAGCAATCACGTCACTAGCTTTAAAAATGCTTGTTTTGTTATTTATTTCAGAAATCCTTGTGATATATTCAGTTTGTGCTGGTCTGACTTAAATAAAATAGTGTTTAAAACTTTCTGTTTAAGTCAGTTTTGTGTTTGTATAGACCATAATGCATAAAAGGGCATTAATGGGAACATTAAAGAACTTTCTTTAAAAAAGTAACTAAAAAGTTACTTTTAACAGTAACACATTACTTTTTGGTGTAAGTAATCAACAAAGTAATTGAGTTACTTTTTGAATGAAGTAACTAGTAACTGTAACTAGTTACTATTTCTTAGTAACTAGCACAACACTGGCTGTCACTTTAAGACAGAATGCTAGGATCTAATATACTGACACATATCTGGTTTTCACCAAGCTGTTTACGTTCACTTAAGCCATAACCGACTGTCCACATGATGAGCATTTTGACAACTATGTCTATATTTGACCATTTATACGCAAATATAACTGAAATTTTCCGCTTTCTGAGATAGCGCTTCTGGAGTCATTCAGTGCAATACCACATTGAGTTCTTTTTTTTTGACAACTTATTGCACATGATGACTTGATAAACTCTTTTTGGAGATCCTCGTTAAAAGTAGCCTACAACTAATTCTTCTTTGACATCTTCAAGTCTGACTTGATCTCCTCCATGCTCTCTAATATCCTTTACTGGTTGCTTGTTAATCGTTAACAAATTGTGATTGGATGGTATTTTTGTTTGGTATTTTGTGAGTCAGAAATTACCTTATTAAAAACAATCTTAAGATACTTGTTCCAAACACTTAGATAGTTAGTTCTTTTGGTGCTGTAGTACTGAAATATAAATATCTTACTTCCTCCTTATTACCTCACCATGACTGACAAGGAAAAACTTTCACATACTTTTGAGTGTGAGTCTACAAGCAGTCTACACTAAAAAAATACACTAAAATACACTGTTAATAATTTTACACAAACTGACATGAGAATAATTGAATCATTTCCCCATAAACTTTTATCATTGTTTGTGAATTGTTCTCTGCTGATTTTATGTTGTTCGCTGTTTCGTGACCCCTCGCTGTGTGTGGGGGTGTATTGTTTTGCAGATAGAAGTTTCACCTTGAGAGCTTATGATGTGTGATATGAAGGTGTATTAAAAGAACGGGAGTAATTGAACTGCTGTGATAGTTCAGAATTCAGTGCATTACGGGGAGCTTTAACTTGGATGGATATATGCTAGATTATAGACTACATGTAATATCAGAAAACACATATACAGTTTCACGGTACATCACCCCATATTTATCTATTGCAATCTCTCATATGCTGTCATATTGCATGGATATATAGTGTTTTATCTTCAACAGACTGAGTACCTCACTAACTCATCATTAAAGCTGATGACTCAAGCTGGTGAAGCCAGCTGTGTTTAAGCGAGACCGAACATGATTCAGTCTCGCTTTAACTAGGAAATAAATATGGTAGCTGCTTGTGCATTGTACATTATTGAATAATTCAATGTGTTTTACCATGCATGTGTTTTTTGGGGCCATGGATTTCGGCTTCTTTTTTTGTTTAACTTTAAAACCAGCAACAATTATAGGGTTTCAGCATTAGGGGCTCAGTCTCATATCTGTATATGAGTTGGTGTATTTCAGCCCGTTCTCACCCCAAGGCGTCATCTAACTGACGCCTTGGGAATCATTTTGACCATGCTTCAATATCCGATGCTTTAGGCACCCTTTAGCGTCAGTTAGATGACGCCCTCCTACCCCAGACCTAAACCTACCCGCGTCATCTAACTGACGCTTACCCTTTGCGTCAGTTAGATGACGCCCTAGGATCGCGTCAACTAACTGACGCTAAAGGGTGCCTAAAGCATCGGATATTGAAGCATGGTCAAAATTGTCAGTTAGATGACGCCTTGGGGTTAGAACGCGTTGTGTATTTGCAGTGTGAATGCACAAGTTAAAATCTTGCGTAACTGACAATTTTAAATAAACAAATTAAAATGGCATCTGTTTGTCAGTAGCTGTATATTGTCACGGTTCAAAGATGGAACAGGCTGGATAGTAAGTTTATATAGTTTATTTTGCATAAGGAAATCACAACCGGAAATAACAGGTGAGAATCAGATGACTTTGAAACATTAACAAGCTTAGCTGAATGAGTAATGTCCTTTACTTTCTTGCAGATGGATAGATGGCTGTCACATAGATGATGGGATGATTCAGAAGGAACGGGAAGCAGGTAAGTAGCAGGTTGGTTGACGGAGAGTCTGTGAGTCATGAATAGACGAGATCAGACAGTGACTGCAGGGAGAGTGAGTGTTTTATAGTCCATGCTGGTGATGGGACACAGGTGACAGTGATCATGATGAGGTGCAGGTGCAGGTGATGATGACCGGGAATGCTGGGAAGTGTAGTGAAGACACAGATGAAGGAGGTGAAGACACAGAGGAAGGAGGTGAATGTGACATATATCAGTAATGATGTTACTTGAACTTTTCTTGCACTTTGGCATGATTGGTTGCACTTTATTTTGTGGCGTTACTGGAAAACAGAGCTGGTGGATAAGCGGTTGAGTAGTGGAGCGATACCTAATGTAATGACCTTTAAAGTTTTTTAGCGACTGGTAAGGTGGCGTACTGCAGTCATTTTTGGCAAATGTAAAGAGAGAGAACACATAACATATATGTTTAAATAAGATCTAGAACAGGCTTATTATAGTTAACTTAAAATAAAACTTAAATAAAAAAATGTGATATATAAAATAAAATAAAACATAAACAACTTAAACATTTTTTATTTTATTTCAGCTAATTGCCAAGGCAATTTGGTGTTTAACTTTAAAAATGAATTAAATAATTGGGTGTTAGCAAAATCATTTAGCATGTGAGTATTGAGTTTATTTTGCCTTTTCTGGTTTAAAATCGCTTGAATGTGTAAATTGGCGAGACAAAACATGTGCAAATGATAAACTTTCACTCTATGATGGTTAAACTTTGCAATAGATGGTAGGTTTACACGTTTTTGTGCTTTACATTTTTTTGCGTACAAATGCATATATTTTTTTTTTTTTGCGTATACTAATACATATATCTATCTATATAACTATCTAATTTTGTAGTGTAAGTCAATGGTCACCACACTTTTTTTTCTTATATATATATATATATATATATATATATATATATATATATATATATATATATATATATATATATATATATATATATATATATATATATATATATTATTGAGTGAAAACGACATTGTTTAATGGGATTGTCTTGGTAGCAGTGCACTACTTCTTCTCTGCTGCTCTTCCATAGGGATTATGGACTCCACTGAAGAACAATTCCCGTTCACAAGCCAATGTTTGCTACTAACACCATGCTAATGAGCCATTATGTCAGCAGAGGGCTAGGGAATAGTCCTGACTGCATAAGCATGAGGTGTCGGGTCAATTCCACATGAACACCAACCGTTAAATGATGCCTTTCATCCATCTCTCCATCAAATGCAGCCTTTATCCAGATAGCAAGTGTAATCAAAACACATGGGAACTGCTTTCTCCCAGTGGCCATTCAGCGAGCATTGTGCATTGTGCCGTCTAATTAAGGCTCTAATGGAGTGGGCAGCATGCCTGCTGTTAACCATGGACCTCCGGGCCCCCTTGGGACCTGCTTAGTGCTGTCCTTTAGCAGAGAGAGAACGTTTTCGTGCCCCGACCATCAAAAGAAGTCTGACACACTGCATTGAAACTCATCATGAGCCTCTGCAGCTCTCTAACAATTGTAGATGTCACAACAATTTTTTTTTACATTATGAGACAACATTTGAAAAATTCAAAACATTGTGGTTCAAAGTGGCTCTCAATGGCCCAGTGTTGAGAAATATTAGCAGGTTCATCCTTCCAGACAAATTTGGCCTCATTTTACCTAAAAAAGACTAATGGAGGCAGTGCAAAAATGTTTGATTTACCAAGTCTTTGGCAATCTTTTATATTATAATATATCATTTACCATTCAGGTTTGTTGCTATTAAGTGTTTGGGGAGAAAAAAGAGTGTTTCATTCTTCTGCCACCAATATACATCCAATTTTCATCTTTGCTGAGTTCCCTCAGTCTAAAGGTGACCAATTATGCAAAATTAGAGCCAACACATCTTCAGATTGTCATTAGTGTTGATTCAAGTGAGAACACTACAGTATATGACTGCTGATGTTAAATGATTAATGTGGCCCATATTCCTGTCTGAGATGGAGTGTGACATGACGGGATGTATCCTGAAAAATCAATGATTTTCTGTTGACTGCGCACAGTTGACTGAAGCCTCGTGGATTACTTTACCATTGAATCAATGTGTTGGCCTGTCCCAAGTTTGATGTGTCATTACGTTTAGATCAGAGGTCAGAGAGAGAGGAAAAACTTTAGATCTTCACAGGACTTGGAAGTAATTCTGTGTAATCCATAAAGTACAATATTGTGATGAGGCCGGCCTATATAGTCTCCTAAGATTAAGTTCCTGAACTTCTCTCTCTCTCAGCTCTAATTTTGTGATGTATGTGGTGTAAGGGTTGCTCTTCAAACGCTCTGAACCAAGCCTTTGAATCTAGGAGATCAGAACATCTTGCAAGCTTTGGTTGCCCTGAGAAAACAGAGACTGAGAATTCACTTTGATAAACACATATCTTTAGGCTAGATTAAACCAGAACTCAGCAAACCCAGCGTGCCTCTCTCTGCACACAGGCTGTTTGAACATCCTCACCAGGGAGAAAAAAAAAGCCTCCTGCTGCAAATTGTATTTAATCTTTTGAATCATTTCCTCAAAACACAGACACAAAAAAAAATATGGAGAAATGGGGGAAGACTGAGCATCCAAAAATACTGTTCTGGTCTATCAATATAAAAGTTGAGATAATGTAGGTTGTTAAAGGATCATCTGATCTTAATTTTGGAAAGTAATTCATTTCTTTCTTCTGATGAACACAAAATAAGTTATTTTGAAGAATTTGGGTAACCAAACATTTTGATGGAAAAAATAATATGGAAGTCAATAGGGTACATCAACTCTTTGGTTACTGACATTCTTCAAAATATCTTCTTTTGTGTTCAGCAGTTCAATTTCATCCAGGTTCGGGTTGAGGGTGAGTAAATTACAGAATTTTTATTTTTGGATGAACTATCCCTTTAAGGAGCAAGATTAAGATAGAAGAAAATGGCAGAATAAAGCCAGAATAGCAATTCTAACCTCAAATAAGCACTTCAAATAATGCTTGCAACCTTGTACACGAATTGTTAACAATATCAACCAGACATCTAGACCACTAACAAAGCATAGTGTTTAGATGAAAGGAGATAAAGCACCATCTAAGATTTTTTTAATATTAATTTGTATTTGTTTGTATGTTTTTGTTTATTTTATCCCAGAAACTGTGCTTGACAAATGGTACCTCTGAAAGAAAAAAAAAATCCATTAAAATGTATTATGTAACATTTAATTAGCATTAACATTCACAATCCACTGGTGATTGTTGTCATTTATATGCATTTAGTCAAGCATACTTAGACTGGCGAGACTTCGACAGGTATTGAGGTCAGCCTCTACACACCCACAACAAGAACAACAGTCCAACAGGAGCAACACATTGCAGATAGTTTCAGCATATAATGAGAAAAATGTATATGGTGCAGTGATTTTTGTCTTATTTACTTTGTGAATAATGAGTAAATGCTCTGTAACTACCAGATACTTTAAAGACCTTGGTAAAAGTTTAATCTAGCATAGTCTTGCCTTCAGACTGACTGCAGAAGGTCTGGACTCCATAGCAGCTATCATTGGCCAAAGATTGCCCAAGAATCCATCTGACTGAGGTGCAAAACAGCCAATCACAATTCATTTTATTCAGCGTCAGGTTTAAGGGTAGTGAAAATGTAAAATCGATGTCCCTACAAAAACAAACCGGCGTGTAAAACTCTTGGTTTACACATTTGACATACTTTTAAAATCCAGCGTTTAGCTGATCCTGATAAGCACCAATTGTCACAGTGGTAAACACGACAGCTTTCTTCTTCCATGAGGGCGTTTGGCGTCATAACAGCTTTGTTTTCAGATGGACTATTAAAGAACACACATCTCCTGGAAATCCTGTAGAATTCAACCAATCAGATGACTTATTTGAAACTATAATTAATAATAATAATTCATTACATTTATATAGCGCTTTTCTGGACACTCGAAGCGCTTTACATAGAAGGGGGGGGGGGGGGGGGGGGGATCTCCTCAACCACTACCAGTGTGCAGCATCCACTTGGATGATGCGACGGCAGCCATATTGCGCCAGAACGCTCACCACACACCAGCTTACTGGTGGAGAGGAGACAGTGATGAAGCCAACCAGTATATGGGGATTATTAGGAGGCCATGATGGACAGAGGGCAAGGGGGGAATTTGGCCAGGATGCCGGGGATACACCACTACTCTTTCGAAAGACATCCTGGGATTTTTTGTGACCACAGAGAGTCAGGACCTCGGTTTAACGTCTCATCCGAAGGACGGTGCTCTTTGACAATATAGTGTCCCCATCACTACACTGGGGCGTTAGGACCCACATAGACCACAGGGATAGCACCCCCTGCTGGCCTCATTAACACCTCTTCCAGCAGCAACCTGGTTTTCTCAGAAGGTCTCCCATCCAGGTACAAACCAGACTCAGCCCTGCTTAGCTTCAGTGGGTAACCAGTCTTGGGCTACAGGGTGATATGGCTGCTGGCATAAAAAAACTCCCTCTGGCCATAAAAACTCCCTCTCTTTTAGGATTTACTCTCTAATTCACCATAATAGGTTTTACCCTTTGTTTACCCTTTGTATATTGTACTGCAGCTGCCAAACATTTTATCTATAGGCAAAGAAAAATTCTAAGGATTATTTTAACAATGCATATTGATTCTTGGAATAAATATCTGGCAACCTAAGGACCGCTGAAAGAGCAAGTGAGGATAAGGTACAGAGATGCATTTGATGTCACATCACAAACTAGAGATTAGGTGAGTTACTCTCACACTAGAAATTTTAAAGGCAGGGTATTTGACTAATTTTCATTCTTTGTGATTGGGTTTTGAGTTGGCTTTGGGATGGAAGTATCAGCAAGTGTTACTAACCATTGCTCACCATACTAACCAGAGCTCCCCAGTCCAGTGGTCCTGAGTCTGGTTGTCCCGTGTCTGGTGGTCCAGCTGCAGCATCAATCGAGGTGGCGTCGTTCACCTTGGCTGCCACTCCATGCTCCTTCGTCTTGGCCACAGAGGCCATTTCAAGCTCCCTCGTCTCGGCCAAGGAGGCCATTCCAAGCTCCCTCGTCTCAGCCACTCAGGCCATTCCAAGCTCCCTCGTCTTGACTAAGGAGGCCGTATCAAGCTCCCTCGTCTCAGCCAAGGAGGCCATTCCAAGTTCCCTCATCTCGGCCAAGGAAGACATTCCAAGTTCACTAAATTCATCCAAGTAGACCATCTTATATCCCCGTTTCTCTCCAGAGGTCCTCAGCTCGGCCGGTTCCTCCATAGCACCATGGCCTCTGAAACCCCAGGAATCTTCTGCTCTGCCCTGGTGATCTTCTATATCACTGTTTACACCATGGCCTCCTGATCCTCCATGGGGTCCACCTCTGCTCCATGGCCCATGTCCGCTTCAGCTCCACGATCCAAGTTCTCCTCTGCTCCACGGCCCAGGCCCGCCTCTGCTTCCTGGACTGCCTCTGTTTCCCGGACTCCTTCACCAGGGGCTCTTTGCCCTCCTGCCTGTCCTGAATTTTAGTTTGTGTTTACTTCCTTGTTCCTGTGTTTATCCCGTTTCCTTTTTTTCCAATTTTTAGGTTTGTTTCCATAGTTACTGATTGGTTAATATGTCCAACCTGTTTCTTGTTTGGTTTCTCATTATCTTGTGTATTTAAATCCTCAGTTTGATGTTCTCTTGCCTCAGTGTTGTCTTTGGTTTACAAAGCTGTCACGTTCTTCACACTGTGGATTATCTTTGTTTTTATGCTAAACAAAATTGAATACCTTCAAATAGATTGTAATATCTTCGTCTTGTAAGACCCGCCATGACAATCACACTTATATGTCAATGTTAGACTGAAAAAAGAGAGAATCGGAAGCGTTGTGTCTATTCAAACTGATTTTATTTTTTGTATATTTTCTGTAAAACAGTATCTGATGATTAAATAACATGATTATTATAGGTTAAAAAAGGTTTGTTTTGAAACGAGGTGGTAGATGCAGTCTCATGTCTGTTGAGCCCTTTCCACAGATCATTTGCTTTTAGATTTCAATAACTATTTTCTTGTGGGCAAAATGTCAACGCTGCTGTTTCCCAAACAATGAAAGGGCCTGGTGATCACTGGCTGTCAAGTTCAGTTTCTTTTTTTTTTTTTTTTTCTCCCCAGGTCATCTTTTACGTTAAACAAAAACACAGTTTTATCTGATATCTCATACTCGCTTTGAAACATTCTGCCATGTACATTAGAATGGTTTGACATTGCATTGAAGGGCTGTAAGTACCACAATAATATACTTGTAGTGGCATGAAATATGTCTTCAACCCACTTTTATTCATGGCAAGGTGATTAGATGTCCTCTATAATTATTTATACTCCTCTTTGTACCTTTTTTTAGTCTGTCTCTTTGAATAAAAATGTATTGTAGATTTTAACAACCACCTTTACTGATAAGTCTGCACTCTCATACCAGCTCATTACAAACCCACTTTAACAGCAAACTGACGGTGAGAAATAGAAAGGAATGAAAAGCAGATAGACATGGAGACAAAGAAAGAATGAGAGAAACAGACATATTCAACTAATCCCACATAGCAGAGTGGCAGAGAAATGATAGAAGCTTTGTAATGACATTCCACCAATCCTCTTTTTTGTTTATTTGTCTCTTGCCTTTCTGTTTTTGGCCTATCCTCAGGTTGATGGAAGGCAATTCAAGCAGAAAAAAAGGTCCATGAAAGTAACAAAAATAATTAGCCACAGCAGCCAAGTATAGTTCAATTTATGGAACCTCACACTAGGGGTATAGTGTGGATATTTGTAAAGTTACGGTATTTCCACATTTGAAGGATAGATTTTTTTAATTCAAAGTTATTACCAAAGTTCATAATATATATATATATATATATTTAGTGCTGTCAAACGATTAAAATATTTAATCGCGATTAATCGCATTAATGTCATAGTTAACTCGCGATTAATCGCATTTAATCCACATTTTTATCTATTCTAAATGTCTCTTGATTTATTTTTGTCCCATTATTTTTTCTTATTTTAATGCTCTTATCAACATGGTAAAGTGGATCGGCTTGCTTTGTGCAAAGGTTTTTATTGAAAACAACATTGGCATATACTGTGTTCAAATTAACACTAAAATTCTCACTTAGAGCAAATAATCTCTCACACAATGTAACACTGTCCATCAATAAAAGGGTGAAATAAATACTGACGAGGTCCTGATATTGACGCATCAGCTGTGTGTGTGTGTGTGTGTGTGTGTGTGTGTGTGTGTGTGTGTGTGTGTGTGTGTGTGTGTGTGCGTGCGTGCGTGCGTGCGTGCGCGCGCGTGCTTGGCCATCATCAAGCGGTATTTCAGACTGGACGTGCTGCGATAGCGCAGTTCACAACGACAAAACACACAGATCACTTTGGTCTTGTCAATGGAACCATTTGGCAACTTTTTAAAAGTAAACCTTCCATTCAGAATCTTATTGGCATCCATTTCGGCGTCTCGCGCTCGTCATCCACTCAAACCAGGTTAACTATTTGGCCGGCTCGCAAGCCCAAACGAGTGTGTGCGGCGTGCCTGTTGTTTTGTTTACGGTCTAGATCCGCTTGCGCTTTGGTCAACGAAGCACTCGCGCGGCGCAAGCCTTTGAAATGAATGGGTTTCATAGCGCAGCGCTCGCATGCCGCGTCCTGTTGCAAAAGCATGTGAAAGAAAACTACAAAGTTTGCAAGGTAAAAAAGACTGTTAATCGCGCGATAAAAAAATTGACGCCGTTAAAATGGGTTTGCGTTAACGCCGTTAATAGCGCGTTTAACTGACAGCCCTAATATATATATATATATATATATATATATATATATATATATATATATATATATATATATATATATATATATATATATATATATATATATATATATATATTATATTGAGTGTGGCATGGTTGTTGGTGCCAGACGGGCCGGTCTGAGTATTTCACAATCTGCTCAGTTACTGGGATTTTCACGACAACCATTTCTAGGGTTTACAAAAAATGGTGTGAAAAGGGAAAAACATCCAGTATGCGGCAGTCCTGTGGGCGAAAATGCCTTGTTGATGCTAGAGGTCAGAGTAGAATGGGCCGACTGATTCAAGCTGATAGAAGAGCAACTTTGACTGAAATAACCACTCGTTACAACCAAGGTATGCAGCAAAGCATTTGTGAAGCCACAACACGCACAACCTTGAGGCGGATGGGCTACAACAGCAGAAGACCCCACCGGGTACCACTCATCTCCACTACAAATAGGAAAAAGAGGCTACAATTTGCAAGAGCTCACCAAAATTGGACAGTTGAAGACTGGAAAAATGTTGCCTGGTCTGATGAGTCTCGATTTCTGTTGAGACATTCAGATGGTAGAGTCAGAATTTGGCATTTAAACAGAATGAGAACATGGATCCATCATGCCTTGTTACCACTGTGCAGGCTGGTGGTGGTGGTGTAATGGTGTGGGGGATGTTTTCTTGGCACACTTTAGGCCCCTTAGTGCCAATTGGGCATCGTTTAAATGCCACGGCCTACCTGAGCATTGTTTCTGACCATGTCCATCCCTTTATGGCCACCATGTACCCATCCTCTGATGGCTACTGCTAGCAGGATAATGCACAAAGCTCGAATCATTTCAAATTGGTTTATTGAACATGACAACGAGTTCACTGTACTAAAATGCCCCCCACAGTCACCAGATCTCAACCCAATAGAGCATCTTTGAGATGTGGTGGAACGGGAGCATCGTGCCCTGGATGTGCATCCCACAAATCTCCATCAACTGCAAGATGCTATCCTATCAATATGGGCCAACATCTCTAAAGAATGCTTTCAGCACCTTGTTGAATCAATGCCATGTAGAATTAAGGCAGTTCTAAAGGCGAAAGGGGGTCAAACACAGTATTAGTATGGTGAATATATATATGTATATATATATATATATATATATTAGGGCTGAAACGATTCCTTGAGTTACTCGAGTTACTCGATTACAAAAATTCCTCGAGGCAAAAACTCTGCCTCGAAGCCTCGTTAAATTCCTATGACGCGCATTATACGCGGATCTATACTATAGCGCGTGATACATTTTGAATTTGTTTGGCGCGATGGCGGAGCCGGAGAGTAAAGATGTCAATAAACGGCAGAGAATGTCTAAAGTTTGGGATCATTACATACTTAAAAAGGAGGAGAACGAGGTGCAATGTGTCTACTGCAAAGTAGACCTGGCATACCACAACAGTACGACTTCAATGATTCAGAATCTGAACCGAAAACATCCACTCCATGCTGTTTCACCAAGCGTCGCTGAAACAAGGTAACCTATGGTGTGTTCACACCGAACGCGAATAGAGCGTCAAATACGCGTCTAGTTAGACGCTTAAACATTCGCTCGAGTAAAAAAATTTCAACGTGCGCGGAAGACATTCGCGTCATTCGCGACGCACGGCGCGAATGATGCGTCTATTCGCGTCTTTGCATTGACTTTGTATGTAATCTACTCGCGTAAATAATTAAATTTGCGTTCGGTGTGTGAACCCCTTCACTCTCACACACACACACACACAGACAGACACACACGCATACACACACACGCATGCACCCGCGTCTCTCTCACGCGCCAGTCAGATCAATTGCGGCAATGCATCACATATGCTTAAACTTTTATGTAGCCACGCAACAATAATTTCAGCATGCATTCACTGTATAGGCCTACACCGCGACGTGATGGAGGAACAAATATTGTATTGTAGTCTTTGTAAGACCTTGTTTGTATGTCACGTCTTCCAAATAGTTACAGACAACAAAAAATGAAATTCCCCAGCCTGCTTCTCCAAATTCATCTGTACTTTTGGGGAAGACATTTTAATCGGCTACCAAAGTAATTGAGCATAGAACATTGTTGGCACTTATACTAAATGGGTAAAAATTGCAATAAATAGGCTTAGTTTTGGAGCCAAATGTTGGAGTTGGAATAAATACCTTATAAAAAAGAAATAAAGCCAAATGCTTGATCATTTTACAGCCACATAATTTTCGTTATGCATTATTTGTTTTGGTTGTTTAAAAACACACAAAAAAATTTATCCGATTACTCGATTAATCGATCGATTAAGAATATATATTATTTATTTTTATACTTTTATTCAGCATTAAAATGATCAAAAGTGTCAGTAAAGACATTTGTAATGTTAAAAGGAATTATTTTTCAAATAAATGGTTTTGAACTTGCTATTTATTAAAGAATCCTGAAAAATAACAATTTTTTTCAAAGCTGACAATAATAAGAAATGTTTCTTGAGCACCAAATCAACATATTACAATGATTTCTGAAGGATCATGTGATGCTGGACATTTTACACATAATTTAAAGGGGTCATATAATGTTATTTTTGTACAAGCTAATATGATTATTTAGGGTCTAAATTAAAAGTTTGTAATATACTTTAATTAAAAATTCTCATTAGTATTGTAAGAAAACTTACTCGGTTACTAACGTAACCTCGGTTCTCTCTAGAGAGGGAACGAGTACTGCGTAATATCTTACGCTATGGGGAAACACTCTTTCCTCGAGATATTGAAGCCAAAAATTATCCTTAATTTTTTTAATCATGCAAAACGCTTTTGCAGCAGCAAGCAGACAAGGGCGAAACAGCTCCGCGCGCCCATTGGCTGCCTCGCTGGAAAAGCTGCAGCCTATCGAGTGAAGGCACTGCGTGACGTAATGACGAATGAAGACGCTTCGCGCTCATTTCGTCATGTCCCGCCAGTATAGGCGTGGTCTCACCCTATAAATACCCCTCGATAGCTGTATTTCTCTGATTTTGTACACCGAAGCGAACCAGAGCATAGTTCAAGCACGGCAAGATACGCAGTACTCGTTCCCTCTCTAGAGAGAACCGAGGTTACGTTAGTAACCGAGTACGTTCTCTTACGAGAGTATCTCTCGTACTGCGTAATATCTTACGCTATGGGGACCCCATACAAAACGCCGTGCGGACAGGGATCCAACACCAGAGTCCCGGGGCAAAGCCCGGGGCACATCTAGTGCATAATCACCATAACTCACATAGAGTAGAGGAGGAGAGGCTAAAAGCATCACTCCTTTATAAAGTCCCGTAGGGACACTGACCCGTAAGGGCAACATAGCCGCATTGGCGGCCAATAAGCCCGAAGTTCAGACCGCCAAAAGCTTAGCTTGTAGGGCGGGCACCTCCAGGTTATAGTACTTGATAAATGTCGACGGCGAGGCCCAGCCCGCAGCCGTACAGATATCCTGCAGGGAGACCCCGCTATACCATGCCCACGACGAGGCCACGCCTCTTGTGGAGTGCGCTTTGACACCCAATGGGCACCGTAGGCCCTTGGAAGTGTAAGCCAGCGCTATGGCATCCACTATCCATCTGGATAGGCTCTGTTTTGATGCGGCGAGTCCCTTAGAACGGCCGCCAAACAAAACGAAAAGCTGCTCGGTCTGCCTGAACCCAGCCGAGCGGGACACATAAGCCCTTAACGCCCTGACAGGGCAAAGGAGACTCGCGTCCCTCTCCTCATCGAGAACCGGAAGGGCTGACAGGGAAATCACCTGGGCCCTAAACGGTGTATTGAGGGATTTCGGCACGTAGCCGTGCCTCGGTTTGAGTACGACCTTTGAGTCGTTAGGCCCAAACTCCAGACATGACGCGCTTACAGAAAGCGCCTGCAAGTCCCCTACACGCTTCACTGAAGCGAGAGCCAATAGAAACACCGTCTTAAGGGACAGGTGCCTCATATCCGACAGCTGGATCGGCTCGAACGGGGCGCCTTTCATGGCCTCCAAGACCGTGGAAAAGTCCCAAGCCGGGACTGAAGGGGGCCTGGGAGGATTTAATCTCCGAGCCCCTCGTAGGAAACGCACGACTAAGTCGTTTTTCCCCAGTGACTGGCCAGACACAGGTTTAGCAAACGTTGCTATGGCCGCCACGTACACTTTGAGCGTGGATGGGGTTCTTCCCTTATCCATCAGCTCCTGAAGGAAGGCAAGCACTTCCTCAACCCCGCAGTCCACGGGTGAAAAGCCACGGGCTCGACACCAAGTAGAGAACACCGACCATTTCGAGGCATAGAGCCGTCTGGTAGACGGAGCTCTAGCCTGTGCGATCGTGTTTAGCACTCCTTCTGGGAGGCTAGCGGGTACCCGTTGATGGCCCATGCGTGCAGGGACCACAGTTCCGGGTGAGGATGCCAAATCGAGCCCTCTGCCTGAGAGAGGAGATCTCTCCTCAACGGTACAGGCCACGGGGCAGTGCTGGTCATCCGCATCAGGACCGGAAACCAAGCCTGGTTCGTCCAGAGCGGAGCCACAAGCAGCACTGGGCATCCATTTTCCCTGATCCGCTCCAACACCTGTGGCAGGAGCGAGACCGGGGGAAAAGCGTACAGGGGACCGCTGGGCCAAGTATGGGCCAGCGCGTCCCTGCGCTTTGAGAAGAATACTGGGCAGTGAGCGTTCTCGCGGGACGCGAACAGGTCCACCTGCGCTCTGCCAAACGTTTCCCACAGGAGCTGGACCGTCTGCGGGTGCAGCGACCATTCTCCTGTCAGGACTGTGTCTCTGGACAGCATGTCTGGACCCGTATTCAGGTGCCCAGGCACGTGCGCCGCTTTCAAAGAAAGGAGGTTGCGCTGGGCCCAGACCAAGAGGGGTTCCGTCAGCCTGCAAAGGCGTGCGGACCTGAGGCCGCCCTGGCGATTTATGTACGCCACCACTGACTTGTTGTCCGATCGGACCAAGACGTGGTGGCCCCTCACCAGGGGACAGAAGCGCCGCAGCGCTTTGTCGACTGCTATCAATTCCAAGCAGTTTATGTGAAGGAGCTTCTCCCGCTCTGACCATAGGCCAGCCAACGGTCTGCCCTCGAGCACGCTCCCCACCCCGTGGTGGAGGCGTCCGTAGACACCACTTTCACCCTTGAGGCGGTCCCCAGACTCACACCAGACTGATACCAGCTGGTTACTTTCCAGGGTTCCAGAGCTGAAACGCACCTTTGGTCGACCCTGAGGCGACACCTGCCCGTGGACCATGCCCGGGGCGGGACCCGTGCTTTCAGCCACCACTGCAGCGGGCGCATGCGAAGCAGGCCCAGCTGGAGTGCATGGGATGCTGAGGCCATCAGGCCCAGCAATTTCTGAAACCGTCTGAGCGGGACTATGGAGCCGTGGCGGAAGGATTCCGCGACGCGCTGAATACTTAGTACGCGCTCCGGTGACAGGCGTGCCGTCATGGAAAGCGAGTCTAACACTGTTCCCAGGAAAGAAATTCTCTGGCTGGGACACAGCAGGCTCTTTTCCCAGTTGACCGTCAGGCCCAGTGTCTCGAGATGCTCGAGCATTGTGGCTCTGTGTTCTATGAGCTCTGACCGTGATCGAGCTAGAATCAGCCAATCGTCCAAGTAGTTCATAACTCGCATGCCCTGAAGTCTCAGGGGCGCGAGAGCCGCGTCCATGCACTTCGTAAATGTACGGGGTGCCAAAGACAGGCCGAACGGCAGGACTGTGTATTGATAAGCCTGGCCCTCGAACGCGAATCTCAAGAATCGCCTGTGATGGGACGCTATTTGTATTTGGAAATACGCGTCTTTCAGATCTATCGACATAAACCAGTCCCCTTGGCGCACTTGCGCGAGGATTTTCCTGGTCGTAAGCATCCTGAACTGGCGCTTCACAAGCGCTTTGTTCAGCTGTCTCAGATCTAGAATGGGTCTGAAGCCCCCATCTTTTTTCGGTACCAGAAAATATCTGCTGTATAAGCCCCCTTCGCTCTGAGCCTGAGAAAGGGGCTCTATGGCCCCTTTGCTCAGTAGTTTCGCTATCTCGGCTCGAAGTAGATGAGATACTTCGTTTTTCACCGAAGTCTCGACGGGCGCCGTACAACGGCGTGGACGTCGTGCGAATTGTAGCGAGTAGCCTCTCTTTATAGTGTTCAGCACCCAGTCTGATACCCCGGGTAGCTTCGACCACGCTTCTGCGCGAGTAGCTAGGGGTAGGATGCAGACCGGGCTCTGGCCGTGACCTGGCAACGGCTCGAGAGCCCCGGTACCCTGGGAACACGACGCCGTGTTTACAGCGTTCGAGGCGGGGGGCGCGCTGGGCACAGCGGGCAGTCTGGCCGCGCTCATAATCTCTATGGCGGGACGCATAGCGAGAGTGAGCGGGGCGAATCCCGTGGGATTCGGCGTGCTTGCGGGAGGATGTGGGCGCAAACCTACGGGCACATCTACAGCACTGTGCACGCTTTCGGCCGGAGCCGATAGATTGTGTGTTGGTTTCGTTTTTACAGAAACCAAGGGACACGGGGCATGCAGCGTGAGCGGGCATTGTATGGGCGCAATCGCTACATTGTTTGCACAATCGACCTGAGTCAGATTTATGTGTGCTCGCCTCGCACCGTGGCGGGCTGTGTCTGGGTGTGGGAATGGGCACTGGGGCGTGGGCATTCTTACAACACTCATAACACCATCGGCCGTGGCCGGCATACCAGAAAATACACTCTTTATTGGATTTATCTGGGTAGCCATGAAAACGGCTTTTTTGTGCAGGCAAGCGGGCTGAGACACCGGCTGCTTCACTGCTAAATACACTGGCACAGTCACATCGCAAGGAACTGAACGAGCGAATCTTTTCGGTGGGGAGCCGGCCGCAGCGGGCTCCGAACACCGTCGCTTTCTTAGAGTGGCTAGGAAAGCTTCGAGGCCTCGGGCTTGAGCTCAATCTTCGGCCGAGGCCCGCGCTGAGCGGGGCGGCGTCCAGCAGAGCGAGAGCGCGGTCTCTGATCCCGGGCCTGGCGGCGCTGTGTAGCGGCGGCTGCGGGCGATGCAGGCCGAGGCTGCGAGCTGCGAGCAGACGGCTGCTTAGAGCGACCTGCAGCGGAGCTCGAGCGCTTCGGAAGGAAGTGCTTCATGGCCTGTGAAGTCTTCTGCTCCTCCGAGAATCTGTCCGCGAAATCCTTGACGGCAGATCCGAAGAGGCCCGCAGGGGAAATGGGCGCGTCGAGGAATACAGAGCGCTCAGCTTCCGTTATCTCAGACAGCGTCAACCACAGATGTCTCTCAGCAACGGCGAGAGAGGCCATATTCCGCCCCATGGCCTGAGCAGCGGCTTTAGCGGCGCGTAGAGCAAGGTCCGTAGCGCCTCGTAAATCCGCCACGTTGATCGCACCCGGGCCTTCCTCGTCCAGTTTAAGGAGAAGGTCGGCCTGGTAGATCTGCAAGATCGCCATCGTATGCAGCGCTGAGACCGCCTGTCCAGCGGCTGTGTAAGCACGCCCGTGCAGCGATGAAGTCACCCGGCAGGCTTTAGAGGGGAGCGTCGTCTGCGCGCGCCGTCCCGCAGAGGGCGGGCAGAGATGCGACGCGACCGCCGCCTCGACAGGAGGAATGGAGAGATATCCTTTATCTCCCGCGCCGGTGACAGAAGTGAAGGCCGCAGAAGTGGAAGTGCGCAGTCTGGCGGAGAACGGGGCGGTCCATGACTTAGCGACTTCGTCGTGGAGCTCAGGGAGGAAGGGGGCGGCCCTAGACTTAGACGGGGCTTCGTCTTTCTTGAGAAAGCGCCCGTCGAGTCTGTTGCGCGGCGGCAAGGCGGGCGCCTCCCACTCGAGGCCGATGCTTTCTACGGCCTGGGTGAGCAGACGCATCAGCTCAGCCTCAATGCCGGGTCTCCTCCCAGAGGGTTGGCTAGACACGTCAGCGGGGGGAGGTCCACAGAGCTCGCCCAATCCTCGCTATCGGAAGCCACAAGAGAGCATACCTCGGCAGGCTCGTCCAGCTCGGGAGCGGAAGCGGCGGCAGACGGCGGGCGCTGTCCGTCCGGGAGCGACTCAGGTGAAGCCGGCGAAGCAGGCGGGCGAACCGGCGAGCTTTGGCGGGCTGGAGAAGGCTCGGGAGCGCGCTGGGCACGACGCTTCTTACGGCGCGGCACAGAAGGCTGGGACGCGGGTTCAGAGAACGACGCCAGGCGAGTCCGCAGAGTCGCCATAGGCAGAAGTTCGCAGTGCGGGCATCCACCATCCGCGAGCGCGATAGCAGCGTGCTCATGACCCAGGCAGGACACACAGATGACGTGACGGTCCTCATCGCTGAGTTGAGAGCGGCACGAGCCACAGAAAGGCATCTTTAAAAAGACGCAGCTCTTTTAGAACATATAATGGGTGTTGCGTCACGTAAGCAAACACACACACACACAGTGACAGAGTAAAGGATATAGTACGCCGGAAAGCGCAGCAGGTACGGCAGTTGAAGGCGGCTGGGCCAGCGACTTCAGAAGATGGCACGTCCCGCTGAGAAGGCTACAAGTCAACGGCGCGGCTTCTCACTCTGGATCCCGCGATGCGTGAGCTTCGCGTGAAGAATGAAAAAATCAGAGAAATACAGCTATCGAGGGTATTTATAGGGTGAGACCACGCCTATACTGGCGGGACATGACGAAATGAGCGCGAAGCGTCTTCATTCGTCATTACGTCACGCAGTGCCTTCACTCGATAGGCTGCAGCTTTTCCAGCGAGGCAGCCAATGGGCGCGCGAGCTGTTTCGCCCTTGTCTGCTTGCTGCTGCAAAAGCGTTTTGCATGATTAAAAAAATTAAGGATAATTTTTGGCTTCAATATCTCGAGGAAAGAGTGTTTCCCCATAGCGTAAGATATTACGCAGTACGAGAGATACTCTCGTAAGAGAACACTTATTTTACCTGGTCAAAAACAGCTCTGTTGTCAGCACGCCATTTAAGTGTATGTGCCTTTAAATGATAATGAGCCGCCCCTCTGTTCCACAGTCTATGCTCTGTTCTGTGCGTACATGTTTGTAACACAATAACACAAAAACCATAACGCGTTGTTCATTATAAACGTGGGATTATGAATTATATTGAAAACGTCGTACATAGAAAACACCACTTCGCTTAGACTCCATTCTGCTCATAGACTGTGCTGCTCCAGCGTACATTTCGGCACAACACCGGTCCGCGCGCGCATGATTGGCGGGTCTGTGTTGAAACGCTGCTGTCAATCAACAATCGTAGGAGGGGCATCCGAGCGTGTGACGTCACAAATACGAACGGCTCAATTTGAGGCAGGGGAAAACATATAAGAAGATTAAAACAAAATCACTGGACGGATTTTTATCATTATATGATCGTTGTGTACAGGCACTGCCAACACACATTTCAGTACAATCAACTTGTAAAAGTGCATGTACCATTATATGACCCCTTTAAATGATATTCAATAAACTTTTAAATAGCATTGGTATCAAAGGGGTCTTTTATGTCGAGTGCTCACAGAGGATCCAAGGATCCAAGTGCATAGGAACTTTATACCCATAAATAGGACACTTTTTGAAGGGATAGCCATTTGTAGTGGTGTCCGAAACCATAGTGGACGTTATCGAGAGACTAAGGGTGTACTCACACTAGCCAGTTTGAACCGTGCCCGAGTGTGTTTGACCACCAAAGCGCGGTTCGTTTGACTAGTGTGAGTGCTCCGAACCGTGCCCGGGCGCGGCTCGATTAGCCGGCCCTGGCCCGCTTGGAAGAGGTGGGCCAGAGCACGGTTCAGTTGGACTCGGGCGCGGTTCGATGCAGTGTGAGTGCTAACCGTGCTAGAGCACGGAACAGGACGCGTGACTCCATTGTGTTCAGAGAGCGCCGCTCTTCTTGTTTATCCCGAAACCGTCGCACCATAATGACGTAAGCGTGCTCCGGCACGAATGCTGAAACCCTGTGAGTGCAGGCCAGAGGGGGAGTGGGAGGGGGGACAATCGTACTCGGGCCCGGTTCATGGCAACTGTGCCTAGTGTGAGTACACCCTAACAGGCAGACAAAAGATAGAAATGAAGTATGAACTAAACACGGGAAGTAATAGCACAGAAACAATGGGAACAAAACTATGCTTCAAAATAAGAGTCCAAAACACAACACAGGGAAACACGAGACAGTAATCATGACAGGATCATGATATAAAGAATCAAATTGTTCTTGATATTTAGGTTTATTGTAGCCTTCTATAAAATCTCTGTACTATATTCTGAAAGTGTAGAACTCAAACTTAAGTAGGCCATATATTTTCAAACTAACAAGGGGTTGCTGAAGCTTTAGAACCATGGCAAAATAAATCTTATTTTATCTGAGTTGTGAATGTGAGTTTGCAGTCTGCATTGAATATGACACAATAAAAAGTAAATGTACTGCGAAATAATGGCAAGAAACACCCTGTATTGAATTTTCCTCTTTGGCTTCATGCGTAAACAAACAAAGCAGCAGTTATCTGTAACAAAAAGTTGTCTACAATAGACACATAGGCAGGGTAATTGCATTTCCATTGATATAATACCGTACAACTGTAAACTACAAATCCATTAACATATTAACTGATATTTATTGAACAATGCACATTTCTTAATATTAAGCCTAAAATGTGTTTCAATATCTATATGTGACCCTGGATGACAAAACTAGTCTTATGGGTCTTTTTTTTTTTTAAATTGAGATTTATACATCACATGGAAGCTGAATAAATAAGCTTTCCAATGATGTATGGTTTGTTAGGATAGAACAATATTTGGCCGAGATATAACTATTTGAAAATCTGGAATCTGAGGGTGCAAAAAAATCGAAACATTGAGAAAATCGCCTTTAAAGCTGCTGTCCGTAACATTTTTAAGTTAATAATAATCCAAATTAATTATTTAAAAAAAAACATCTTCAGCCAGTGTTCAAAACTATCTGCTTGCCGTAGCTAGATTCAAAATGGTTAGCTTGTAATAATGATTTTAATTCCAGTGGTACTGGTGGGTTTTCGCGGGAAATTCGAGCATGTCTTTGCATCATTACGTCACATCCGTACACATAAAGAAGGAGTTTCGGCTAGCCGGCTACTGCGTGTGAGGAGATGTAGAGATGGGCTTTTCTCGCAGCACTTTACATGATTAAACTCATGGCGGATCCGATCCAGAAAGATCCAAACAACAATCATCTGTGTCAACTGGAGATTAACCACTTATAAAACTCAAAAGACTTCGTACTTCGGATTTAAGGTGGAAAGAGAAAGAAACCGTCTCATGCGAACACAAGGATACACATCGGTGGGGCTTTTGAAAGGTGCGTGAACTCCCGAAGGGGTTCGAAACGGAAGAAGAGACAGCTTTTTCTGCTGAACAAGTAAGACATTTCAATAGTTCAATCGTGTAACAGTACGTTTTCTTAATCCACACAGTTATGGAGTTTCCTTTGTTGTGCCTTTCTCGTTTAGCTATTATGGAGAATATGAATTCTGAACTACACAGGTAATCATAAAACACATTAAATAACGTTAGTCACGCAATGCTGATGTTGTTAACATGAACAATTTGAGAAAAAATTTAAGTAGGCTATGCATTTGCACGGTTGCTGTAAATCGCGCTGATTAAATCTAACGATCGCTTGTCATGACGAATGCTTTTTCCCCCTTAGTTGATCAGAACAAAAATGGATGTTACTTACTTGTTCAGAAGACATTTTCCGGTGAAAATTCGTATGTTGGTCAAGCTTTCAAAAAGTGAATCTGTGATTCTGAATGACAGTATCCACACAGCGCTGTGATTGACAGCAGCACTCGCCTCAAAACACTGTGTTCATCCGCGCTGTTTCATGCCGATTTACAACCCACGTCAAGATGATAATTCCGCGCATCACTGCAATTACAGATTTCGAACAGAGATGGCGACAAAAAGGGAAATTGCTACGGACTGCAGCTTTAAAGTTGTGCATTTATGTTCGCGATTGTGCTGCATTCACTCACAAAAACAAATGTTTTATACATTTATGGTAGGAAATTTACAAAATATCTTCATGGAACATGATCTTTACTTAATATCCTAATGAATTTTGGCATAAAAGAAAAATTTATAATTTTGACCCATACAATGTATTGTTGGCTATTCCCACAAATACCCGTGCTACTTAAGACTGGTTTTGTGATCCAGGGTCACATATTATTAAGGATAGTATGATCTCTGTATAACATCAGTCTTTCAATGCAATATATTTAAAGTGTACCTAAAGTATACATGCAATTGTTCCACTTCAGCATAGTATATCTTTAGTTGGAAATCAGCACTATTTCTGAATAACTAAGTTTAGTTGATCCTGGTAAGCACTCATTGTCACAGTTGTAAACACAACGGCTTTCTTCTTCCATGAGGGGTTTTGGCGTAACACCATTTGTTTTCCAGGCAGACCGATAAAGAACCCGACAGAAACGTTTCCCGGACATCCTGCAGAATTCAACCAATCAGATCGTGACTTCAAAACTCCTGAAAGGTTTCCAGAAAAGTGTGCCATATGCATCAGACGTTCAGACGGTCCGTGGTGACGTCTGAGGCTGAGACTAAGCACAGGGTCACTCACTGGAAAAATTGCCAAGATTCCTGTAATAAGCAACGAATCTCTTATTTACATTGTGTTTGCACTGTTAGTTCTGATGAAAGAACGATTTCATCAGAACTAACAGTTAGTGTGCATAAATCAAGTTGCAATGACGAGAAGTAGTTAACATTGAGAGCAGTTATAGTAAAAACGTGCTAAAAGTTTTCGACAGAGTTCCACATGTAATAGCACATGCAATATGCAAAGCTGTTAGCCTTTTATTACCTTTTTAAATAAATTTTATTTCAAAATTATGACAATTTTTGAAGTAAAAATCATTCTAACATTATAAGTGCACCCCAGGAAACATTAAGAAACAATAAAACAATGCAGTGCATGACCCCTTTAAGAGTCATTGACAAAAATCCTGACGACTAACGTCCCATGTGCAGTATGCATGGATATGCACAAGTGCTAACATACTTTCATTAAATTATGTTTCCGTCTCTCACTTGAGCATAGATGTCCACAATGCCTGGCTGACATTAATGTATCAGACTCTGAAGTTTACTTAACCAGACTGATCCTCTCACAGAGAGGTTGTTTTTAGTTCCAGTTCAGAATAACAATATGGATGAGACTCTCCTGGGACTCTCTGCCTTGACAACTGCCAAGGCTTCATTCTGTCTCTTTAGCTCTCTTTTTCTCTCTCTCTCTCTTTGTCATATTCCCTTTCCTTCTCTTGACTGCATAGACTGACTTGTGTAAATACCTGGGAAGAGGGCTTAAAAGCCTTGCAGTCTTTGAATACATTTTAACTCACTTTGCTCTTCGTGTGAAGTGAAACTCAGCCTGTTGATCCGATCTGCTAACTTAAGCTGCCCAGAGATTCAGAGATTTGATCTTCCAGGGTTAAATCATTGAGTAAAAGAGCTAGTCCTTGACATCTGCATGAGAAAACATATGAAGCAAGATCACCAAGAATATCCATGACCTGCAAAAATCGGAGGAACCCAGTCCAAAATGTATTGCATAAGGAAATTTACATTGAGTTATTTATCCACTGTTAATTTTTATAGTATTTATCAAGTTCATCTGCAAATTGTTTTCATTCAGTGTTTGTATTTTTAATGCAGGCTTTGCAAACTGCTATTTAAAGTTGGGCCGGTTATAACTGTTTTGGACCCTGACAGCAAACTATTAAGTAACCAATTTGACAGGAAAGCCTTAAAGGGATTGTTCCCTATGGGATAGTTTGGATATGTTATTCCAAACCTGTATAAGTTTGTTTTTTTCTGTTAAACTATAAAGAAGATATTTTAAAGAATGTTGGTAACCAGACAGTTAACCATAGCCATTGTTTTCCATAAAAATACTATGGAAGTCAATGGCTTCATGACAACTGTTTTAATAAGCGACATTCTTCAAAATATCTTATTTTGTGTTCAGCAGAAGAAAGAAATTTATACAGGCTTGGAACAACATAAGGGTGAGTAAATGATGACAGAATTTGTTATGTTTCATCTGTTGATGACTATTTGAAATGAATGGCTTACAGTGCAGAATATGCTACCTGGGCTGATGATGATTTTTGTTGATGGTGATGCTGATATATATTGTATTATACTAAATATTAAAACATTATTATACAGATATAATATAGACTTCACGTTTTGGCTAATAACATTGTGTTTAATGCATGGCGAATTATTTCTGACACGCAGTTGTGTTATGTGCAGTTAACATGTGTTATGTTCATCCAACATTCAGGCATAATCATGCTCCTGGCGAAATTGTGCAAGTCAAATTCGCACCGCTCACATTTTCTGATTGCCACAGACCCCTAGAGTTTCTCAGCTCATCCAATTTGCAAGAAAGCGTTTAGCCAGGCTTAAATCAGATACACATGCATTTCTCAAGATGTTTCTGGTGTAATGTTTCTGGCCCAGAACACAAAGCAGATGAATAAAAATAAGGAGAAAGACAGGTATAGCCAGAAAACAAGAGAGAGACAGACAAAAAATAAGGATCTATTAGGATCTATTCCTGTTTTGATGGATGAGTGGGTAACCAAAGCTCCCAAGACGTTCAGATCTCCTATGGAGTGTTTGAATTAATCTCAAAATAATACATTCTCAAAACAACACAAAAGTGGAGCTAACAAAAAAAGACGAAGAGAGAAAATAAGACCCATTGCTGTCAGGATGGATGAGTAGGTAAATGCAGTGCAGCATTGCTTTCCTGCTGGGTTCCTAATGCCCTAAGAGCAGGGCTAATGTGCTCTAAAGAGATGCTTCTGTCTTCAACGGGGGTGCAGATGTTGAGAAGATTCTGAGGTAGAAGAGCGAGAAAAGAGGTGTGGGAAAGAATATATTGTGGGAATGAATGAGTACAATCAGTGGAGTGGAGGGCAGCCATTAGTTATCGCAGTCGTCACTGAGTCCGCTGTTCTCTTGTAATGCACATGTGAAGGTTAACACCTCTCAGTCTATAGAATTCCACTGTTAAACTGTGCACTATGGTAAATTGTAATGCACACTTTTGTGCCTTATAAAAGCCTGTTGCAATTTGCAAGATAAAGACCCGTTGTGTCACAATTAAGAGAAATAAAGTTACAATTGAGAGATAAAAAGTTACATTCAGTAAAGTCATAATTGGGAGAAATAAAGTCGCAATTATAAGAAATAAAAGATTTGAAGTCAGTATGAGAGAAAAAAACAGAATTGCAATCATAATTGAGAGAAATAAAGTTGTATTGTGAGGTACAAGAACGCAATTACTTTTTAAAATTTTACATACTCTTTGGGAGAAATGGGCTTCCAAAGTTGCCCTCTTTTGTATCTCATAATAATAACAAAAATCTAATTTTAAGAATAAAGAATAATAATTTATATTTGGAGTGATTTACCTGGAAGAACAGATAAGCTGTGTGGGTGTGTTGGGGGTTTAGGTTACACGTAAGTTGTCTTATTCTGTCTGCTTTCAGATGTTAAATATGTTTCTGTAAACTTTGTTTGAATACAGAAATGCATTTTGAGCTACTGTATGTCCTCAGGTTACATGGGCTTATATGCCTGGTTCTAATATCTATTCTTCTCCAATATTCCACCTATTCTTTCACACTACTCTAAATTCTCTTAGCAGTGGCATTGATATTCAAAAGGTCAGTGTAAGCCCACTGGTAGAAATTCTTGCATCGATGTGTAGGAACAAATACCTTATTGAGCGATTTGAAAAGCGTCCGATTCAGTACTTATTAATGAAGCAACAGAGGTCCCCGTCAAACTCTGTAGTTCTTCTAAATATCACCCTGCAGCAGTGGCACTAGAGCAAAACCTGGCTTTGTTCCACTGTGATTGTGCAGCTTTTCTAATAAGCACAACACAATGGGATGATTGAGTGTAGGAGAGCAGCAAAGGGACTACGAGGAACTTCATCGAGCCCGGTTTACAGCACCTCTGGTTCGGCAATGACATTTTAGAGTGGTGTTGCAGTAATGGTTTGTTCCACCTGAAAGAACATGTTTTATTGATTATGGTGTCCAACTTATCCCTTGAACTCCAAGCATGTACACACTTGAGTAATATTACACCACAGGTTTAGAACGGTGACCAATGCCTGTTGAGCTGTTTAAGTACTGATGTCATCAATTAGAAACGCGTAAAGACACCCACCTGGGATCATTATAAATAAAGTACTGTTGGGTCGGTAAGATTTTTTAATGTTTTTAAATGCAGTCTCTTATACTCACCAAGGCTGCATTTATTTGATCTTACAATAAAAAAGTAATAGAATTTTCAGCATCAATACTCCAGTCTTCAGTTTCATATGATCCTTCATCATTCAAATATGATAATTTGGTGCTCAAGAAACATTTATTATTACTATCAATTTTAAAGACAGATGTGCTGCGTACTATTTTTTGGAGGACACCATGATTTTTTTTTTTATTTCAGGATGCAGGATTTTTTGATGCATTTACTTAAAATATATAAAAAGGTTAAAAGTGTATTTCACAGCACATGTGATGGGCTAAGTGTACCTTGTGTTTTCTCCTAATTGTCTTGATGGCAGTTTTGCTGAAATCATTAAATATCTCACTTTCCCCTTAAAGACACTTGGAACGGCAATTGAAAGCACTCTGGCAGTAAAATGTGGAGGGCCTGCATCATCTCTTTGATCAGGCACTCACTGAAGCTGATGCCCTCAGGATTACATTCTGTTTTATGCTTTAATAGTTTATTTGATCCATTAGTTCTTGTGTACTCCAATCATAACTGCTGTAGGTTCTTTATTTTCATCTCTTGACCGTTATACTATTGGTGTGTGTGTGTGTTGTGTGTGCGCAGTGTTGTGTGTGTGTGTGTGGTGTGTGTGTGTGTGTGTGTGTGTGTGTGTGTGTGTGTGTGTGTGTGTGTGTGTGTGTGTGTGTGTGTGGTGTGTGGTGTGTGTGTGTTCATACTAAGCTCTTTCTGACAAGGCAGTTATTGATGGCCACAGAGAAAAGTTGTCCATCTGTAGGCAAGAACTATTACAGCAATAGTCTTAAACAACCCAACAGTCACTTTTAAATGTCCCCAGAGTGTTTTTAAACTGTTCCCATCTGGCAGGCCACTCTGTGAAGATAAAAGCTGAGTGCAGCTCCGACTAAACTAAATGACTGATTTTTATAGTGTTACGATACTTTCTGATATCTAAGGAAGTTCATTTCTGCCTCAGAGTAATAAATAGATGTAATTTTGACCATTTCTTGAAAATGTGACTTTCACAATATATTTCACAATTGTGACTTTATTTCTTGGAAATATATTTCTCAAAATGTGTGTCTTTTGTGACTTTTTGCAATTTTTTTAATGAAATGTAAATATAAATATATACTGTAAATATAAATATAAATCTTCCCTTAATTAATTGTTTTTGCAGGCACTTTATTCAGTTTACTTCACAACTGTGACTTTATATCTCTGAACATTTCTCATTATAATTGCAACTACATATTGCATATATTTAATTTAAATTGCATATATAATTGCAATATAAGCTGCAATTATATAAATTATAAATACAATTGCATTACATAATATGATATACTGCATAGGTTTACATCTCATAGTTACCAATTTTATTTCCTGGCTAAAAATGTGGATTTGCAAGTGCAAAATGAACCATCGATGTTAAATAAGTAATGTACTGTATGTGTGCTAAAAGTAAAATTTGTCTGTTTGTCAGCATGTATGGATTATAAGATACAAAATGTTATTCAGTTATACTATTTGATAAAGCTTTGGATGTATCCCCAGTTTCTCGCACTTAGACACAAAACAACCTCAGGCAGTGAAAGCACTGGTCTTCATTCAGATACAACTATTCGCCACATTTTCCTCACTTGGGTCAACTAACAAGGTTAATATAGTAATGTGACATTTCATTGTTTGTACCAGCAGGTTTTTTGAAGCAATACATTCCATGTTTTACATCTATCACTGTGTGACTAATCAGCTCACATTGAATTTTCTTGGAAGGTATGTGTTGATCATGAATTGGGTAGCTAAGCCTACATTAAATGCTTTGTTTTAAAGCTCCTAATTTAGTTTTAATTTTGTTTCTGCTTTACATGCATCCAAGGTCAAACACTTTAATTTTCTCATAATATAAATTGCAGAATCACCTCTTTTCTCACAGTGTCTGAAAAGGCTCGATTAAGGATTCAGTCTCTCTAAACCCCTCCTTTCCGAGAGCCTACTTTACTCTGATTGGTCAGATGGCTCAGTCTGTTGTGATTGGTCTACTTCAGCTCTGGATGCATCCTCATCACTTGTATCCATACTGATAAGAAAAGTAACAATGGCGTTGGTTTTACTGTATTAATTCCAGCATTAGTCATACTTTGGAGGTGCATGCAAAGTGGATTTGCAGCACAGAAAACAGCGTCTTCTAAACATGTCGACAATACTACATGTGTTTTATAGAGGGGCAAAGCAGACATTATTTGCGGGTAGCCAATAAATACCATGGGCTGGCATTATGCAAATCTGTCGATTTTCAAATGCTGTCAATTCAGAAATAATTTCAGAAGTTTGGATTCGATTCCTACTTTTAGGAGGCAACACATTTATTTGTTGGGCACTTTGATCTTTAAAACTTTGCAGACGTTTTACATTCACAAACAACTATATGTCAGGTTTGTGGGTGAAGGCATGAGGCGAGGACTCAATTGTGGTGAGTTGTGCTTTTAATAATAAAAAATAAAAAAAAACTACCCAATGGGGGAGAACATGGCCAACTGGACTGGGCAAGGCAGGACAAGGCTGGAAACAACACGTAAACATACGACAACGATCTGGCACAGGACTGCAAACACAAGGAGAAAAAAAATAGGACAGCAAACAAGCAGGGTAACGAGGAAGGTCATCAGGTAACAACAATGACAATAGACAGGAGAGCACATGGCCTAAAGAACCAAACATGACAAGCCATGTGCTCACACCATACATGACAAAAACACGAGCACATGGCCAGTGAACACAATCACAAGCGTGTGCTAACAAAACAAGACACAACCATGCAGCTTATGAGAACACTCATAACATGACAACATGAAATAACACAGCTAATGAAAAACACAAGCTACGTGCTACACAGCACAAGACAAAACATAACATGAAAGCACATGGCCGATGAAAACAAGAGCCACGTGCTACGCAGAACACAACAACACACGGGGCAAGAAGAGCGTACGGCTCAAGCGAAATTGAAACCAGTTAGACCTGTGCATGTAAACCTCACTGGCCTCAAGAGCTGCGGTAGCAACTGATGCTAGCGGTCAGTCTTTGTTGTCCTTGTTAGCGCGCCCACCTCCAACGCCTGAGACCACAGTTCAAATAGTTAGTAATACTTACGGTTAGGTAATTGAATCCCAATAATCTTCTGACAAATATATCAGACCGTTTTTCATGAGACATTTTACATTTCTCAATAAATCCAATCTTTCTCACCCAACATTAAAGCGGAATCACAGAAAATCTTTTATTCAAGGGATCATTTCTCATTTGGTTTGATTTGATTTTTATGAGAACTGCTTCTTCAATAGATTAATCGCTCCTAATGGTTTTTTTTCAGTTTCAGAATACATTTTCCTTGTCTAACTCTTTTTTTTTTGTAAGCACAGATATTTCCCACTGTTTTAGTATGAGACTGGTGGAACACAAAGTTATTATTAACTGAAGCCTTGTGCAGTGATTTTGCTCCTCCTAAGTGCTGCAACCCACTTTGCATTTAAACAAAAGATGGTTTTATAGAAACACATGTTAACTCCTTACGTTAAGTTTTTTTATTGTTAGTTGCCATCTTAAACCTTGAAACACCACAGTGAGTGTAATGCAATGTACTCAAATAGGCCTGAAATATTACATTCAACTCTAATTTTGGGTGTGTCTTTACGTCATCATCGAATTTGCATTGTTGTAGTGAATCAGGTGCTAAAACAACACGGAAAGTGTGCGCAAATAAACAACACTACCTATGTTCTTACTTATGTGACTTTGCCTCAACAGTGGATGTGATTGGATAACTGGAATAACCAGTAGACTAATTTCATTGCACAGCATCTAAAATTTTGGTTTTATCACTATGAATTCTGTGAGAAGTCTGTCATCAGAATGATTTCGTTTAATTCCCTCCCAGAAGTGTCCCACACAATTGAGTTCCCAAAATCTCAAAGAAAAATAACATGACAGCGTTTATTGCGTTTCGTCTGCAAGCTCTGAGACGCAAGTCATTTATAATGTCGGGAAAAAGACCCACAACTTCCATATGTATTGGAACGTTGCTTTATTCGCAAATGTTTTCTGCAATATTCCGATTTTGAGCATAAGTTATACTGGCAACCTTGGATGAAAACATAGCTACTCTCAGCTGATATAATTCTTTTTAGTGAAAATCCCCCGGAGAGAAAGAGAAAGACAGGACATTAATGTTCCTGCAGGAAAACACTTCTCAGGAGGTGCTACAAGGTGATTGAGGACTTGTTACTCACTGAAAACCCAATGAACAATGGTTTCCTGCTCTCTCGCTTTTCCTTTCATAATTTCACCATGATAGTTTGTGTCTTTGGGTATAAGAAATGACAAGAGAGGTCTATGTTTTACAGGATAAAAATAATGGGAGCTGTTTTTTTTTTACATGCTGTTGGGGGTGGAATCAAAATAGATGTATTTGCAGTGCTAGTCTGCTGAAAAAGGCTTTACATTGTTACATAGATTATGATAGATAAACAGATTTAACTGAAACTAAAGACTTGGCAATGTCTGATCTTCTGATGGCCAAATGAACGGCTGCCCTTTAATTAACTACGGACACGTTTGGCCTTGTAGACCTGTAGAAATAAATACACTTTCAAGACTTTTCAATTAAATAAGTGAGTTTGTGCACTAACAAAGTCCAACAGTGCTATTAAATTCATTCATTTTCCCTCATTTTCACCACATTTAAAAAAATGCATTGTGTTTAATAGCATTCTTTGGTGGTAATGACATTGTTTAAAATAAATTTGGTGATTATTTTGTCTAACTGAGGCTAATTTAATAACGTGTTTTTTTAATACTATCCCCTCCGTATTTTTTGATAATTTAATCAAATTACAACTTGGAATATATGCACAATAAATATTTATATTTAATAAGTATATTTACCCTGATACTTGCGGGTTCTTCGCTGACACTGTCTCCTTGTTAACTAAGTTTACTAACTCTTCATGGCTAAAGAGTTGGCTGTAGTAGAAATGATTCCATATATAAATTATTTAAATCATATGTTGACGAAACCCTGTTATTGAGGAAAATTTTGGAGGACCATGTTCACAGCATGACATTAAACTTAAAACAAATAGTCATGGCCTTTTCGAGCATGAAGTCTGCTATTTAGGTAGAACAGTCTAATCATTGGGAAGCAAAATCGATCTGGCTGACACTGAAACTGTCCATGCTTTGAAAGACAAGAAATGTTAGTTGGTGCGAGATGTATATCGATGTCCGCAAAATACTAAAATCTTTCTGGGAATGAGGGATTTCTTGAGAATGAATGTTGGAAAATATCAATAATAAAAAAAATATGGCATAAAAGAGTGAAGGAGGAGATTGCCAGTCAATTTTTAATTTATATTTTGATATATCTGGAATTGTATTTGTGAATCGTTCTTGCCTCGGGAGATATTATAAGCAGTAAAATTACACACAAGATTGTGAGATTGTGTTTATTTCTAACATATGCTTTCTATGGGATATTTACATGCATAGAAAAAGACAAAGTATCCAATTATATTAGAACAGAAGAAAGAATCAGCAGAGGGGATCTAGCATATGGCACTAACACCTTAGTGGCACCATAGGTGAAGTAAAATTATACTGGGGAAAAAAATAACAAAACATACTTCTGACAGTAAATTCAATTAGATAGTATTACTTTGGTTAAACATTTGTTATCTCCAAATTCAGGTCTTAAACTCAACAAAAAACCCAGACAGGATGGACACAAGTGGAGCAGACACAATAGATATAGATACATTGATCTTGCTAGGGTTGCTTCAATATGTCTTCTCAGATATGTCATGTTTCATATGAACTTTAACCATTGGGGCACCAGATGGAGAGTAGCCAACTTAATGTAGTGATGCTAAAAACTTTTTTTCAGTGGTCATGACATTAGTTCAACAGTACGGTGGCCGAGAGAGCTCAATGTGTTGCAACTTAAGAAAACACCTGCAAATTAGGAAAACATCTTCATCAGTTTCACAACATGTGTGCTCCAAATACTCACAACACAACCAAATACAGTAATGCGCTGCAAAAGTTCACAACACAACCAAGTACAGAAACGCAATGCAAAAGTTCACAACACAAACAAATACAGAGATGTGCTACAAAAGTTCACAACACAACCAAATTCAGAAACGCGCTACAAAAGTTCACAACAAAACCAAAGAGTTCTAGAACCCTACAGTATATGGGGTTTTTAGTCAATTTTAAAGAACCATTCATGCCCTTTATGCAGGTTTGATATAGGGAGAAATGTGTTAAATGATTGCATAATTATTTCATGTTTAACAGGTTATTTAAAACAAATTTTAGAAAGCAAAAAAAAAAAAAAAAAAAGTAAAACTAAATCCATAAAATGATCTCATGATTGGAATCTCTAAAAGGTTATTTTAGAGTTCTGACAGAACAGTTGCGCCTGACAGAACCATTTAAAATTATATAGAGAATGTTTTATTCTAAGGGTACGTTTACACAAAAATTATGTACTACAAACATTCAACTTTTTTCTTTGTTTTTTTCGCGTACAGTCGACAGCGTTGTCAAAACGATTCCCGTTCAAACGGATCCGCAAAAACGACAAAAAATTCTGTATTATGCATTTCACTTAGTAAATAGACACACTGTAGGCTGAACACATAGTCTTATGTGCATGATCATGCACGTCACTGCTTTCACAAATGCACAATTTTGTAGTTTACACAGAGATAATAACGTTATCATTTTCAAAAACCTGTACTTTGAAACCCATTTTTCAAAAGTTTACGTTTTCAGGCACCCAAAATGTTCTCAGAAATAAGATCACATGTATCACTGAGACTTCTCTGATCACATGTATCACTGTGATTGTCACAATTATGTTCTGTGTTGTCTGCACCTGTTCTTGTTAGTCCCTGATTAGTTAACCTTCATCCACTTGTGTCTAGTTAGTTCCCTCGTTTACCCCGTGTATATATTCTCCCCATTAAGTTCAGTCCCTTGTCGGTTAGTATTCGTGTCTATGTTAAGCACGCTGTTGTGTCCGGTTCACATGCTTGTGTACATTAAAACTTTGTTATCGTTTGGAATCAAGCTTCTTCATTCTGCCTCGACAGCCAAAGCGTGACAGTGATTTCTAAGCAAGTGTATGGACATTCTGTTTATGGCCACCTCAGCTGAACTTTGTGTGGGCTGAAGATACCATGTCACTTTAAGGAGTATTGATCACCGTAACACTCTGTTCAGTAATGATCCTGAGCAGATCACATGATTCAGATTATTTTCATGAGCCATATTTTCTTTTATAGAGTCACTGTTTATATTTTCTTTTTCTTTCTTTCTATGGCTAAACCAGAGATTGCATTAGGTAGATAGCTTTCTGAGAAACATATTTCCCATTTGTTTTAATCAAGTCTTAATCAAGTGATGCTATCTATCTCATTGGTTTTTACAAAAATGAAGGCTGCCGGAAATACTCTTGGAAGCATTTAGGGTCTGTTGTTTTGGGCAAAAACAGCTGAAACATTCTTCAAAATGTCTAATTTTGTGTTCTGTTGAAGAAATAAATTCATGCAGTAGGTTTGGTGCGACATGAGGGTGAGTAATGGTGACAGATTTAATTTTGGGGTGAACATGTATATGGAGGATGAAATAAATAGAGAATGAAATAACCATGTACAACTAGGAACATTAAATTAGATATTATCTAAATCAAATTCAAAAGTGCATAATTTAGATAAGTTCAAAATATAGCTTTGATTCAATGAGTGTTAAGCAGTAGGGGAGCGCGGGGCACAACCTAACATTTTGGTATTGGCTCAATTATTAAAAAAATAATTAGGTTAGATTAATCTTTTGTTTACACAAGCAACATGCACATCTCTCCTACAAATTAACACTTAATTTTTTTTTCTAGGACCTACCATTTTCGTACAGTTGCACTGAAAGTGACAGAAGTGCAAATGTTATAAATTACCCCTATGCAGGGTTAATTGTAACAGACAGAGGGGTTAGTTGTAACACTTGTGTGTAACACATAATTCAGTGCTATTTTATCTGTATAGTTTGATATTGTTTGTGCATCTGTATAGATAGATATCCATACATTCATCTCTAATATCATCATCTTTCTATTATGGATCAATATCATGGATAGAGATATATGAAAGGACTGCACATTTTTCCAATACATAAATGAATAAAATCATCAAATATTGTAAGTTCTATTGAATTCCAACATTGTTTGTGAAAGTCCAACAAAGTTCAATGTGGCTAAATTAATATATAAATAAATAAATACTCAAACCTGAAAAGTTGTGTGGCTCCCTGTTTTCATTTCACTATTGTTGTACACTTGACGGCTTAGTAGTAACACTGTGCTACAACTAACCCCGCTGTGTAAAAAATATTTTAAGCCTAGCTAGCAGTTGCTAGGAATTGCTGATATGTTTCAAAATGGTGCTATGTTTAAGCCAATAAGACAGTGATTAATGTAATATAAAGTTAGACTTGGTGACGTACACACCCAACTCAGAAACAGAAAAAAAACGTATGATGAAAAAACGTACTTACACTGTGTCAAAACACTTTTTGTCCTGTATCTTCACGAAATCTTATCAAAACGTTCCACAAACCCTCAGGAGACCGTCTTCTGGCAGCGAGAGAAAAAGAGCAGATACACAACCTGCTTGACCCCTACTAACTATGTAAAAGGTTCGTGCTACATTTAACCCCTTGTTAGGTTGTGCCCCGCGCTCCCCTACCATTAAGATGGATTTGTAAAAGGTTTTTGTGAGTTCACGAATATAAGAGGAATATTCTAGGAAATATCTCAGTAGACCCTCTTTAACACTCAAAGAGCTTGCACAACTTTCTACAGAAACTGAAGATGAGCAAGTCCCAAAACACAGTTCCATTAAAACATTCTTTGGTTGCTGATAAGGCTCTTAAAAAAAGTGCTTGACAACTGCCTTCATCTGGGACTAGGGAAGATTTAAGCCCTGTCACCTTTGTCTTCTCTCAAAAGCATTTTTCAAACATCTGGGTTAAGGGAATTTTATATAGAATCTTTCTATTCTTTGGAGGATCTGACATCAGTGTAACATACTATTACCTCATAGAAGAAAGAAAAAAACCTTAGCTAGCAGATTGCCAGACTTTGCTGCTTGACATATTTCCAAGACTGAAAGACATGCTTTTATAGAGAAGAAATGAAAATCAACAAAGACATAAAGTCTTTGATGACTTTGTTTAACATGTTTTTTATGTTTTTCTTAGTTATGTTTTCAAGCTAACTCAGAACAGGCCTACTGTTAGCTGCGTAGCCTGCTAGCTTAAGCCTTTACTCTACACAAATGTTCAACTGTATAGGTGTGTTCCATGCGACTGTAAGTGCCCTGCGAAGTGTTTTTCACACTGTATTCCGGCATCTTAAGTGAGATTCCAATCCAAATGGAGCAAACATGTTCAGTTCGAAGGGCACTGTTAATGGCACTGGGAATAAAGGTACATTGGCACATCACTTCACAGGAAGTGTAGAGAGAAATTTACCCACCAGTCATCGCACATCACTCTAGAAGATTGAACATGGAAAGATGGAGTTGAGTTTGTCCTTGCATTGAAAGTCCATGTTGTCAAGTTTTGCTGGTTTGAAACCCACTAACTTTCATTATAAGGACACAAATTGTTTGAAACCGACATATCTTCTTATTATGACTAAAGTTTAATGTTTGGGTAAATTGTTAATGATACTTGAGCCATGATCAATTTCAGATTTTCCCAACCCCAAAAAGACACGTTAAAAAACAATCAATGTGCTCGGTCGCATTATGTATTTGTCACATGTTTCTAGCCGGTTCTTGAGCAGGAGAAACTACAAATTGGTAGAAAATTGATGGTGACAGAAAGTCTGGCTATCTGAGACGAACCATTGCTCAGCGCAGGAACTTGAGACAAAACCTGCTAGCAATGTTCAATCTCTTTCTAAAGGTCAATCTACTGTATAATGTCTTTCATTGACTAACTGCAGATTAAGGTGCCTTTCTCATGCCTGAAGGAAAGGTCTGAAAAGTTCATTTGACATTTGTCAGAACCCTAGACCCCATTCCTGTAGTAGAGATGTCTTACCATGCCCGTTTCAGTCTCATTAAGTACTTGTGATGAGAAATGACTTTCATTGGCCGTATAAGTGACTCTAGTCATAACATTATGAGTATGATTAAGAACTCCTGGTTGCACATCACACAGTAATGAAAATCAAGGGAAAATCGCTTGAAACAAATCGTCCAATACATCATGCAGGCTAGGTTAATTAGATGCTATTATGTAAACTAGCCATGTGCAAAAGAAATCATTATACATCTATAAGACGGCCCCCTTTATCTAAATTTTGTGGGCACTGATCTTACTTTGTTAGGTTGTCAGGAGAACAATTAGTCGAATCTGATGGAAGTTTCTTTTAGGGACCAAAAAGTTGTGCTAAAGAAAGTAAGCTATTTGGAGATTTGGAAATATATCTTATTAGTGAACTAATACATTTACAGACGCAAACATTTTTTGGATTCATTTCAGATAGAGTTGCTTCAAGCACATTAGATCATGTCATGACACCGCAGGGTTTCACAAGCCCATTTTGCTGTACTTGTCCATGACTGAACCGGGACATCACACAGATAAATTAGTTTCACTAGTTGCACAGCCCTGAGACAGATTGCATCTCTCCCTCAAACAACAAACAACTGTTGTATTATGTATGTGTGTTATAGTCTAGAAGCACTATTAGCTTGTTGACGGTCTTCTAACTGGAGTAATGTTT
>CM070827.1:9469253-9474253 GCA_036326025.1 Chrosomus eos
ACCCGAATCCACACCCAAAAACAGATCATCACCCGTCCTAATAATTTTCTCTGATTTAAGTATCCCCACCCGATGGTCAAATTACAATTATTCTGTGTTGTTACCAAGCGGCAACATTCTAATCTGAAAAATGAAGCCTACCCGGAAGTGCGAAAAACTGCAATACATCGAAAATCCGCTAGGGGCAGGTCCCAAAAGGGAGCAAATGTCCATAGACCCCCATGTTAAAATGTCCGTTTTCACAGCATAAATTCATTTCTTCTTTACAGGTTGGTCCCATGGAATTTTATTGTGTTTTTCAATAGGTTCTGAGTGCCTGACAACTGTGAGGGGGGTGATTTTTTTTTTTAGATATAAAATGTATGACAAATAAGGGCGTGGTTAACTTAGATTGACAACTTGATTGACAGCTGATAACGGGCTGCGCCGAGTGGAATTCCTGAAATTTGACGTCTCGGCCATGATCTGACACAACACATCATACCATCTCTGTATCCTTTCTGAAAAGATTTTCCAAGATGGTGCTGCCCATACCCCCATAAACGGCCTCAAAACCGTTCTTCAGAAAGTCTATGGGTGACGTCACAGACGCTTTGTCCATATTTTTTACCGTCTATGGTTGTTACGCGTGATTATAAATGGATGATCGTCACCTTCAACAGCGGACTCGGCAACGGTTGATGGGCTCATCTCTAGGGTAACATTATACACTGATGAATGAGCGCTGCTTTTAAATTTCTTTAAAACAAAATTGATTTGACAGAATTTCATTTTCTTAATGGCAAAACAGACTTTTATCCCTTGAAACTTAAACTGGAATGTCACTGTTTCTGTCACTGTGACTTCCCGAACAGGCGAATACACACACTTTTGTGAAAGTGTAAAGTAAAATTTAAAATTGAGGATGCGGTGCATCATAATGCATCGTAATATCGAATTGAAATGAAGCGGTGACATGATAAGCGTAATTGAACTGAACCGTGAGACCAGTGTAGGTTCACACCCCTATTAAATAGCATAACTATTTTCAATATTGATAATAATAAGAAATGTTTTTTGAACACCAGATCAGCATAGAATGATTTCTACCATGTGACACTGAAGAGTGGCATAATGGCACAATGTAACTGTTTTTACTGTATTTTTTTATCAAATAAATGCTGCCTTGGTGAACATTTTTTGGTAAAAATCTTATTGACCCCAAACTGTCTAGTTTTAGTACAGTGTAGTTCAGCAAAGCCAAAGTTGACTCTTGTTCTATGTCCTGTTGGGAACTTCTCTGGGCTTCCTTGTGGAATTCTCAAGCTAATAGTTTATTTACTAGTTTACGCTTTTATCCAAATCAATTTATGGTACACTTATTGCAGGAACATTCTGTGAGGTATAGTGTCTTACCCCATTAAGCATTGTAATTAGGGCCCAAGCCCAAAGGGCGAAGGCCCTATTGTTTTCCTAAGGATTATTTATTAGGGCCCAAGCCCAAAGGGCGAAGGCCCTATTGTTTTCCTAAGGATTATTTATAATTAGGGCCCAAGCCCAAAGGGCGAAGGCCCTATTGTTTTCCTAAGGATTATTTATTATTATTATTATTATTATTATTATTATTATTATTATTTTTTTACTACCTTTTGGACACTTTTGGAGGCCTTAACATGCTCAAAAACTCCTGACACTTTGCACACATGTCAGAACCCGCGGCCATCAGGGCCGGGCTGAAGATGGTACCCGGGCGTGGCAGGGGGGCTCGACAGCGCCCCTGGAACGGGGTCCGAAAACATGGTCCATAAATCAAACACGCTTGCATGTAATAATATGAAACTCGGTACACATGTAGATCTCATCGTTTCATATATACTTCACACTCTTACTTTTTACCCAGCCCAACAGGAAGTGGGCTATTTAGGGTTGTTGGTAAAACACACGCAAAGGAATTTGAAGTACTCCTCCTAGAGAATTCAAACACACGGCACGAAACTCGGTCAGCGTGAAGTCAAGACATTGAGGATGAAAGTTTGCGAGGGGATTTTTGATATCTCGAACGGTTTGGCCGTGGCGAGGAAACAAAATTATGGCGAGAAACGTGAAACAGGAAGTGTGTCATAACTTCAGCATACATTAACTGATCTTGATGAAACTTCAGCAGTGTGTTCGTTCTAAGAGCCCGATCATATGGATGTGACTATTGTGAGTCAAAGTTATAGCGCCACCAACTGGCAGCAGGAAGTGTGTCACTTTCAAAATGCTTTGAAATCACCCTCTTATTTTTACCCGATTTGCTTCAAACTTCATTTGTATAATGTAAATACACGGCAGATGAAGACCTGTGAATGGATTCTTGATATCTATGAAACTGTTGCTGTGGCAATCCATAAAACTTTAATATTCTTTTTGGATGCTTTTGAGACTCTTAGCATGCCTGAAATTGCTTAAAATTGCATGAAACTCGACAGACAGATCACATTTATTAGCCAGGTGACATGTGCATAGTTTCAGAAACGGGCGTGGTGCAGGGACTCAGTAGCGCCACCTTTTGACAAAAGTGGGGGGGTTAGTTTCATCTAGAGTTACAAAAATCTGTATTTATATAGTTCTCCTCCAGCCAGACAACTTTCTAATTTACAGTCATTAGCAATAACCAAGAGGAAGTCAGATATTTTGGTTTGAATATGGTCATTTCTCTCTGAGCCTACGTCTCTGTGACTGCTCTCTGTGTGTGTGTCTGTGAGTGTGGGGAGGGGGAGGGGGAGTGGGGCTATGTGCCTGCTCTCTGTGTGTGTGTGTCTGTGAGTGTGGGGAGGGGGAGGGGGAGTGGGGCTATGTGCCTGCTCTCTGTGTGTGTGTCTGTGAGTGTGGGGAGGGGGAGGGGGAGTGGGGCTAGATTAACCATTTCACTGCTGTGTGGTTTGGCCTTCATTAAAAAAGAAAATAAATGTCTTAAGCCTTGTATTTTTTAAATACGTTTTTTTAATAAAGGCATATAACAGACATGCTGCATTTAAATTTTTTTAATAAAACATTGTTTTTTATGTTTTTCAAGCCATTTGATTTATGAGGACTTTTGAAATGTCCTCATAAACCACCCATAAGTTGTAATACCAGTGTAATACACGTCATTATACAAATTTGTGTCCTCATAAATCACATAAACCAACCCACACAAACCAACCCACACACACACACACACACACACACACACACACACACACACACACACACACACACACACACACACACACACACACACACACACCAAATTGACGGTGGGTGGCAATGGTATATTTAAAAGTGCATAATTGTAATATCTGCAAGGCACCCCTAGTCCAATCTTATTAAATGTATGCTTCATCTTTCATTTTAATTTGTAAATTTGATCAATAAATTCAATTATTTAGAATAATAAGATACTATATGGCTGTTACCCTAGGTAGGGCTGATCAAATTACATCATTTACATTGAAAAATAACAATGCATTAAATTGTTATGAGATTGTTTTAAATATGAGTCAATTAAAAATCGTTGGAAAGAATGATACTTTTAAACATAACACTGAACCGTCACTAGGTGTCGCCAGGCTACCGTCTTAATGAGCGAGTCATTGATTCATTCGTTCAAACGATTCGTTCGAACGACTGAGTCATTCATGAATGAGACAGGTATGGATTGGTCATTGAATCTAGGGTTTGCGATGTCTACCAATTTGGCATCAGACGATGTGTACAGTGAAACATCGCGATGGACGATGATATCGGAGGAGGGTCGGGGCTAACGTTTTAATTTTTCACTTAAGCAATAAGCCCCGCAAAGCCGTGTTTTACAGTGGATTTAGAACAGCTAAGGGGCGTAGGCACAACGCGGAGATATTTTCCTCTACATCTCATCAGCAATTTTGATTTCGGCACGCTCTGAGTCTGCAGCAGCTGACCACTAGGAGCGAATGTACATGATGTACAATGTACACGTGACAGAGCAGCCAGATCCAGACTGTGCTTTCGCGCTGTGGCTGGCGCTGAGCCAGAGACAGACGCGTTCAGTGCTTGTCATATTATATCACAACTATTCAGTGTTTTTAACCACATAATGTTTATTTTAGGTTTCAGACATTTAAATGCATATAACTTATAGCAAAACAATACATTTATAGTTTGTAAAATACACAATGGTGTCTATGGAAGCAGCCATAACAACCCATTCAAATATATTTGCCGACGGATTTTATTCATATCAGACACACAGTGTAAGTAACTATAAAGTTAACTCTATTCTTCTCCCAGTTTTTTAAACGACCTGTTTTTTAAACGACAAAACAAACTCACTTAGACACATTTGAGAATCAGAATAGAAGATAGTTAATGACATGGTAACCAGGTTTGTTAATATTTATAAATAAAAGCGCTAACGTTACATGTCTATTTTGGCTGTGGTGAATCACGTGCCAAGCATGACGCGTCACCATGGAAACATGGGGGGGGGGGGGGATCGCGATGCTGGCTTATCCACCTTCTTCCTGGTTAGCGAATTTACCCATGATTCATAGCGGGTTTGAACCGGAATCCGGTTGTCCTTTTCCGGTTCTAAGCTTTATGAAGATTGCGCCGCTTGCTCAGAACGCCTCAGTGATGTGCTGATTAGAAAATATGTGAAATAAATAAGTAGGGCTGCCCCTGCCCGTGCACGACTGAAGTTGGGTTGGAAGTTATGTATACTATATGGGAGAGAATACTAAACCATAATGAGCGTTTTCTTAATATTGCCTATTCTGCATCACAACGCGCTTGCCACAATAAAAAAAACGGCAAAGTAATGATTATGCATTAAACATTTGAATTGTTTATTAATAACTAGTTTTCTGTAAGTATCGACTGCAAAGATAAATTTGATGATGCTGACTCGCCATCTTCGCAGTAGTGAACGCGCCTAGAGAGAAATGCACACTTCATACGAATTAACCTACATAAGCAGAGAGCAGCCCATTTCTGCTCGTTTTTAATTATTTTGTTTA